>JAQZBX010025979.1:0-29213 GCA_029593785.1 Cabassous unicinctus | reverse complement strand
GACTCCCAGCCCAGTGACTCAGCCACCTACCTCTGTGCAGTGAGCACACAGAGCTCCCCAGGCACCTGCTGCCTGTACCCAAACCCACAGCTGGGCTCCAGGAGTGCCTGATATAGAGCTCAGACTGTGGGTCAGAGAAATTCTGTTTGCTCTTTACATGCAAAATTAAAGACTATTTTCTAGTCTTCTCTTTCCACTGTAGTGTTATAACACAACTTTATTCAAAAGGATTTATTTTATTATACTTTTTATATGTGATAGGAAATGATTTTAATATTATAACTGAGCTATTCACTTTCCTTTCCTTCCCCATTCACTTTCTCAAGGTGTTTGAAAACAGAAATGCAACGGAAAGAAAAGAGTCATACACAAACTGCTATGAAGAAATTACATGTTATAAATTATTTCATTTATAGTACTCCCACCCCAGCCCAGCCCTTACTTGCAACACCGCTCCTGGATTAGATTAAGACACATTTGTTTGGTCAATGGAAGGTCCAGAGAGCAAAGAAAACCTAGAGAGTAGGAAACCCCAAAGATCATATGAATGTCCCCCTCTTCTGACTCCTTGAGAATATGGGATTTCCCTGCAACTTCTGCCCAAGTCTAGGAAACAGGTTTGGGGCCTGATGGAAATGAAAGCTTGTAGTAGTTATTATGTTGGATTGCAGAAAACACTGAAGCTATTATAAAATTCAACTTGTGGTCTGTCAGTCATGACATTGTTCAATCATACCTACTCCCTTTCTTAGCCAGAACCTCTCCAGGGCCTTTATTGTTATACGTTTATACTTCTAAATTTTATTTCTTTGAGGATTTTAGAGAAATAGAGGAGATACAATACAAATGCTCAGTCTGTTATTTTGAATTTTGAACCTATCCTAGTAACATTTAATAATTGAAACTGACTGCATTTTTCTCTTACATGTGGAAGAAAATCTACAGCTAATGTCAATAAGTAAATCTGAGGCCCCAGGAGGAATTGATTCCAACTGGTACAAGTCATTGATGTCATAAGAATGGAGTGCATTGTTCTGATTTGTGAAATGGATCCCTGGTGACCTGATTCTGTTTTACCTGAGATTTCTCTCCTTATTTGATTATATCTTTTTTAAGATCCAGTAGTCTCCAAGCTAAAATAAGTTGGGTGGGAAACTCTTCTCCCTTAAGGGTTTCCTCTTACTATTAGATCCCAGAGCAGACTGCTCATGTATTTTATAGGTTGTCCTTTATCATCATGGGACTGCTCTTTGTTTAGCTCAGTTGAGTGTCAGTATCACTGCTCCCATCTCTATTATACCTCTCAGAAGTAAGCATTAGACTGCCCACTTTTGTGTGGTAGCAACATAATGTGCAAACCCATCTGTTATGCATTGAATTGTGTTCCCAAAAAGACATGTGGATGTGTTGAAGCCCTAAGTCCCAGTTCCTGTGGATGTGACCTTATTTTGAAATAGAAATACACACAACATTGCATGTAAAATGGTGAGAACTGAATAAGTTCTATTATCTAGTTAATATACCAAAGTCAGTTTTTTGGCTTTGATATTGAATTACAGTTATATAAGTTTTCCACCTTAAGGGAAACTATAAGGAGGCAAAGTGGTACTATTTTGCTGCTTTCCTGTGCATCTATAAATATTCCAAAATAAAAAGTAAAAAAATAAAAGCTTGCCTCCTTTACTATCACAATCGATCTTAAAAGGAAAATCATTAATAATCAGAAAGCTACCATGCCCTTGGTAGTGGAGGATGCAAATTTAATTTTCACTTGGAAGCTCAAATTTAATCATAGATAACAACCACTGTCAGCAGTTTCTTTGAAATGATATGCTCACTTCCTTGATTTTCAAGAAAATATTTGCCAAACACCTGCCTGTTTTTCTCTCAGTCATACTTTCAAATAAAAAATGGAATTCCATGAAAAATGGCTAGTTTGGTTCACAGCTCAATTGGACCAGTGTTTATCCTTGAGACACCATCATATGTAGTACACCACTGATGTGCTTTATGTGTGCTTCCCATTTCACTATGCAGAATATTAAAAAGATATGCACTCAACAGTTGGGATTTAATAAAAATAATGTTCAATTCTTCATCAAAGACATTCTTCATAAAACTTTTTATTTTTGCAAGTGTGTGGTGTGCTGAATACATACATCGACTACTAGTACATTTTAGTGCCATTGGTTTCATTTTTGTTTAGATATCAGTGATTGTATTTCTACCATCAGTGTAAATATGAACACAGTGAAAAAAACAAACAATACTTTATTATTATTATGAAAATAGTTTTCATCTCTCAGAATACCTGAAAGATTCTTGACGTCCTCCAGAGATCCTCAAACATGTGCTTTGAGAACTGCTATTCTAACATTCACAGTTTCAGTGGAAATTAGTCTTATTCACACTTTTGTGGGAAATTATGTTTTTCTTCTACTGACTAGGAGCTTATAAGAGTTTACTTTTCATATGCAGTAAATAATTAGTGTCAGACTGAAAGTGCTGACCAAATGTTAAGTAGGTTTGAGGGGGCAGGGCATACCACCATATAAGTATGACCTGTCAGCATTTATGAACTCTGATATAAGAGAAAAATTCACCAAGTTTCCAGATAGGAAGGAAAAACTGACACTTAATCAGATTATGTTTTTACTTAAAGTTTAGGTGAAAGATACGCTTTTTTAATATTCTTTAATCTCAAAATTTATTGTTTCTCTGCTAAGTATTACATTAAAAATAAAAACTGCTTTTCAGGTACCATAAACTTTAATAATTTACATCTTATCCATTTCTAGTATATTTTCACACCTGCTCATATTACTGCTTCAGATTTCTTGAAAAGACTTCGTAGTTTCTTAATTTTCTTCTTTCCCCTTAGATACTTAAAATTTGCATCTCTTATGAATAGAAATTTCTATCTTATTATACTGTTATGTGGTTGTTATCGGGAAACTATTTAATAAATATTTATCAATAATCTTATCCTTTGTATTAATTTTAAAATAAGTGGCATTAATTCTCGAGTATTGGGTATGACATTGGTTGATGATTTGAATAGACAGGCTTTTTTCTTGCAACAGGATTATTTTATTTTTGTTAATTTTAAATTATTTTTCATTTTTATTAATTATTTTATTTTAATTATTTAGAACTTGTATCCAGAATATATTTTGAAGTTTATTGACTGTCTTTTATTATCTTGCAAAATTATGTGAATGTTCATTTTTTTAACTTTGTGCATTATATTACTGGATATCTAATGTTGAACCATTTTTGAGTTACTGAAATAAACCTTATTTTTTATAGAGTACCTTTGTATTTTTTTTCTTTTATTTCAGTTTTGAAGGGGAAATGAATTCTCATGGTTCAAAATTCAAAAAGCACAATGAAAATGTTTCCTTTCTTTCCAGTGAACTAAGCTTGCTGTTCTCCTCCCCAGAGAACAATGATGTTACTTGTTACTTATTGTGCTTCCAGATATATTTCATCCATATACAACCAAATAATACAAACAGGAAGAGAATTAGAATCTTGCTTGCTTTTTGTGAGACACAGGACAAATCACTTAATTTCTCAGGGCCAGGGGTATATTTTAACTCCTGTCTTAGTTTTCCACTTTTCTATGGCAAATACCACACAATGGTGAGCTTAAACAACAAAAACTGTATTGCCTCATGGTTTTGGAGGCTGGATGTCCAAAATGAGGTATTGACTGGGCTTGCTTTCTCCTGGAGCCTGTAGCATCCCAGCAATTGTCTTTCACATGGTTATCACTCTTTCCTTGTGTCTGTTCCTCTGGTTTCCACCCACTTCTGGCTCCTCCTTGTTTTACTTCCATGTCCAATTTCCTTTGCTGATAAGGATTTCAGCCATATTAGATTAGTAACTGTCCACATTCGATTTGGCCACACCTAACTAATAACAACCTCAAAGGTCAGATATACAAAAGGTTTCAATTTATAGGATGGGGATAGGACTTGAAGATATTGTGTGGGGGACAAGATTCAATGCCCAACAACTACTATTCTAAATTTCTTCACAAACTTTGTCTAAATTATCTAGCAGATAGCAGATATTAAAATGGAAACTTCTTCAACTACATCATTTGCTTGCTTAAAAAAACTTCAATATTTCTTTATTTCCTTATGACAAATATCCAGATTTATTTTGGCAGTCATCCAACCCCAAACCAATCCTCTAGTCATATTTCCTAGCATTCTCTAGTCTACACATTGCTCGAGCCAAAAGTCATTACTCTCCCTCTCTCCTTCCTCCTCCCTTCCTCCCTCTCGTCCTTTCTTCTTTCCTTCCATCCTTCCACCTTCCTTCCTTCCATCTTCCCCTCTCCCCCTCTATTTTATGGGCAGAATATTCTAAAATTAATTTTTTAAATTTAGTCTTTTATTTTTTAAAAAAGATACTTAGATTATATAAACATTACATTAAAAATATAGGGGATTCTCATATGTCTCACTCCCAACCCCTCCCATATTTTCTCACATTAACAGCATCCTTCATTAGTGTAGTACATTTGTTACAATCGGTGAATACATTTTGGAGCATTGCTACTAAGCATGGATTATAGTTTACATTGTAGTTTACACTCTCTCCCACACAATTTTGTAAGTTATGACCAGATATATAATGGCTTGTACTTGTCATTGCAATGTCATTCAGGACAATTCCCAAGTCCCAAAAATGTCTCCATATTACACCTGTTTTTCCCTCTCCCTCCCCTCAGAACTTCCAGTGGAAACTGCCTCCACACCCATGATAAAAGTTCTTCCATTGCTAGAGTCAGAAAAAATTTATACTAGAATATCAAAAAGTCTACTCTAGTCCATTGTTCATTCCCCAGTCCTGAAGATTCTGGCATGGTGATGTCCACTCCACCTCTAAATGAGAGAGGGCTTAGTTCTCATGGGGCAAATGGATGGGACTATCTTGCTTGCAGTTGCAGACTCTCTTGTTTCTTGGGATGGCTGTTGTCCATCATCATCTTCTTGTTAGTTGTCCTGAGTGAGTTCAATGAACTGGAGAGTAGGTGCTGCAAATTTGTTGAGAATCAGGGCCCAGCTGGCACATGAACAGCCCAAAGATTTAAGTCTCTTGGACATACACCTATCAACTCTAGCACTAACTATAGGCTCGAATAGAAGGGACAGAAGAGCTATGTGTAAGGAAACCACACCTGAGTCCAACTCTCACACTGGGGAGCATAAGTTCCCAAGTAGGGCCCACTGGGAGGGCACCAAACTCCTGAGCTGTCTGCCCTGACTATAGTGTCTGAATGTCTCCACTATTAGAGGCAATATTTACTTTGTCAGTCAATGAGATCTGCTGAGAAGTGCATAACTGTAACCTCTGGAAAGACCTCCCAACTCACTTTGAAATTTCTTAGCCATATAAACTCATTTGTCTTTACCTTTTCCCCCTTTTGGTCAACATCTTTTTCCAGTTGCTTTGCTATTGGTGCTTGATAGTAATCCCTTGGTGCCAGGGAGGCTTATCCCCAGGAGTCATGTCCCACACTGGGGATAAGCTAATGAATTTATACGCTGAGTTTGGCTTAGAGAATGGTCACATTTGAGCAACTAGGAGGCTCTCAGGAGGTAACTCTTAGGCACCCTATAATAATAGGCTAAGTTTCAATTTCAAAAGTAAAGGTTCGTAAGTATATTTATCAATATCAAGGACCCATCAATAGTCCTTCCTCCTTCACTAGTCACTGCCACTCTACTCAGGGCATTCTTGCTGTCCCATTAGAGAATGTGGCAGAACTCCCCAGGATGGGAATTTGATATTCTTTTGGTTATAGTGTGAGTCTCCACCCAGTGTGACAATGCCCCCATGAACATTTGAACACATTTATATGTCTTATAGATATGCCCATGTGAAACTCCTCCCATTCATTCCCCATCACTGATACCCCACACCAATGATCCTCCCCTGCATCAGCTGTAACCCTTCTGTGATCCAAAACTTCTTCAAAAATGAAGCTAAGAAAATAACTAAATACAATTAATAAGAAAATGAAATAATAATCATAGTTTTAAAAAATACAAAACATTTTTAAAAATTTGCAATAATAAAAAATTAAAATATAAAATTAAAATAATATTTGACAGTATGTCTTTCATCACTGTAAAATCTATTATCTTGTATGTACAGTGACATTTTCTTATGTTTATTCCCCCAGTGTCTTATTTTGTTTTCATTTTGTCTTCAAAGAAGCTTTAGGTTACGGAAAAGTCATGTACAGAATATAGGGGATTGTCATATACCCAACATCCTCGCCCTCTAACCCTTTCCCCTATTAATAACATTTTACAAGTGGATAGTACATTTGTTACAATAGATACATAAATATTGAAACATTGCTACTAACCATGGTCAATGATCTACATTATTGTTTACATTTTGGACCATATACTTTATGAATTTTAATGAAATTTAACATGGCCTGTATCCGTCATTGCAAGATCATGTAGAACACTTCCATTGCCCCCAAAATGCCCCATGTTCCATCTATTCCATTCCTCCATTCCCCCTCCTCTTGGGATCCATGGCAACCACCAAGCTTCACTCCTTGAAGAACAAGACTCATATTTAGTTGCAACAACATTGAGAGCTTGACATACTGGCCTGTCCTCCCCTATCGGGCACTGCCTATGATCTCAAGAGACTCCCGCCCCTTAATTTGTGAACAAAGCAGGACTTCCCAGAATGGGAGTCCAAACACCTTCCCATTCATTATGTGGGTCTCCCCTCACTGACACAATACACTATGGCAAGATTAACACTCACACACTCCCTAGAAGCCTGCCCCAGGTGCGCCCTGTCCAGAATGCCCCCCACATCCCACACCCTAAACCAAAAACCCTCCCCTGCCATATTGCCAAAATAACATTACCAATGTTGTAGTTTGAACCACATATCTGGTGCAAATCCCCAGTGTTCACCTGTCCCTCCCCCAACCCTCCCCCCAGCTCCATGGACAGTCCAGCCCACCTTCCCTAACCTACCCTCCTCAAAAACCAGCACTGCCTAACCCAGTAGTATCACTGAACCACTGTCACACCCATCCACTGCACAACTACATACTTCCACCTTATTATAGATTTTGCCTTGGTGGGCATTGGCTCATAAAACTTCTTCTACCTTTCAATCTCCTGTAAACCTATCTTCCAAACTCTAGGTCTGTGAGTCTGCTCAATTTGCTTAATTCATATCAGTGAGGTAATGTAATATTTGTCCTTCAGTGCCTGGCTTGCTTTGCTCAACACAAGGTCTTCAAGATTCATCCACATTATGCCGTGTGTTAATACTGCATTCCTTCTTATAGCTGAGGAATATTCCATTGTATGTACATACCACAATTTGTTTATCCATTCATCTGTTGATGGACATTTGGGTTGTTTCCAACTTTTGGCAATAGTGAATAATGCCGCTATGAACATTGGTGTACATATATCTGTTTGTGTCCCTACTTTCAATTCTTGGTATACACCCAGCAATGGGATTACTGGATCATATGGCCATTCTGTAGTTAGCTTTCTGAGTAACTGCCAAACTGTCCTCCACAATGGCTGCCCCATTCTACATTCCCATCAACAGTGGATAAGGGTTCCCTTTACTCCACATCCCCTCTAACACTTGTAGCCCTCTGTTTTTTCAATAACTGCCAGTCTAATGGGTATAAGATGATATCTTATTGTGGTTTTGATTTGCATTTCCCTAATAGCTAGTGATGTTTAAAACATTTATAAAATACTCTAGAGGATTTTTGTCATTCATTTTGATTGTCCAGCACCAGGATCCATTTTTTTGATAACAATAATAGTAATGATAATTGTGAGTAAATAGTAAGTAAACGCAAGGCCCTGTTTTAAATAGTTTATATTTTATCTCATTAATACCTTTCAACAAATTTGAAGAGGTAGAATCATTATTACACATTGTCTACATTTCACAGTCAAGAAGATATCATCACAGAATATAAATAGCTACTGCATAGGCAGATCTAAACTTGTCTTAGATGGTCTGCCTGCAAAACTTGTTTTCCTGTACCCCACTGCTTCCTGCCATAGAAGCTGGAAATATCAGATATCGTATATCCAGTCTCCAGTGCAGTTAGAGGTGCACACAAGGCCTTGGTTTCCTTATTATTTCTGCATAAAATGGAAAGATCAAGAGTTTCTATTTGGGGAATAGCAATAATTGCAATGAGATGTCATCCACCAGCAGCTATGAAGCCACAAGCTGCAGCATCTGGAGCTCAAAAGAGGAGCCAATGGGAAAATCTGAAGTAGAGTTCTCCAATGTTATTTTCTATGTTTTTCCTACTAGGTAAATTTGAGTCCAGTTATCTGACCCTATTGGAGATTTGGAGGCAAACACAATATTCATTCCATTTATTGTTTTTCTATTGCTTCAACCACAGTCAGTTTCTGTTGCTCACCACCAAGAAATTTGACTTGTATATAATCTCATTCTAGCATTAGACTAAGTAGGAAAAAAAAGAAGTTCATACATACTTTATCACAGGTTATAACATTTGCATGAAACTTAACATTGCTTTTTTGATGTATTCTGTAAATACTGGGACCCAACGTTCTTTCTTAATTGAGTACTTATCTGAGTTAAATTGTATCTGTAGTTACTCTAAGCTGCAACCTGGAGGGGGGAGTCTTTTCAAGTCATCACATTACCTTTCCTGCCCTAAGGTACATCAGAAAGTGAATCACTTCCAAGGTCTAATCAACACTAGAGTCAGACTGCCTGGGTCTAATGCAGGCCACCACTTACCAACTGTGTGACCTTAGACAAATTATTTAAATGCTATATACTTCAGGGTTTTTGTTTTGTCTTGTTTTGTCTTTTGGAATTAATATTAGTATCTCCTTTATAGGGGTTGTTATGAGGGTTAAATAAAATGATCAATGTAAAGTCTTTAGAAAAGTGTCTAGTACATGTTGAGGGTAAAGTAAATATATATTAGCAAATACCATTATTATCCTGGGGCTTTGCCTTATCTGGAAATCATCCAGTCTTTCCCAGCATGCAATAAGGAGCAATAAAAGAGTTCAATAAAAGGCAGAGGTTGGAACACCTTTACAATTTCTTCTGAAACTTCAGATCACTTTCTTTTACAGTGATGACGTTTTCACCACAAGATGGCAATGCCTCTCTTTTATGACTCACTCATTAGGCTTGAAATCAGCTTGTGTGTGCATTGCAAACAAAGGATTGGGCGTGCCTCTGATTGGTGAGGTAAGACAAGTGAATATCACTCGGGGGCAGGGGAGGTGCAAGCACTAGATACATACCCAGTTAAGAGAACTGACTGTTGGACCTTGGCTCCATTTCAGATACCAAAACTGAGTATTCTTGAGCGTAGTTTGGAAGGAGAATGGAGAAACTTCTGGGAGTGTCTTTGGTGATTCTATGGTTTCAACTGGCCAGTGAGTTGGGGGCTTTGGGTGATGGAAACAGAGTCCCCAAAACTGAGGGGTAAAGGGTTCTTGTTAATTTGGAAATGTACAGGAGATTTGGGAAAGTACGCAAACACTAGAGAGTGAAAATGCAATGAGTGACTGCTTGTGTTTCTGCCTAGGTGTGAACAGCCAAGTAGAACAGAGTCCCCAGGACTTGAACATCCAAGAGGGTGAAAATGCCACCATGAACTGCAGTTATAAAACTACTTTAGGCACTTGGCAGTGGTATACACAAGATTCAGGCAGAGGCCTTTCCCTACTAATTCTAATACGTGCAAATGAGAGGGAGAAACACAGTGGAAGACTAAGAGCCACGCTTGATACCTCCACCCAACTCAGTTCCCTGTTCATCACGGCTTCCCAGACTGCAGACACCGCTGCTTACTTCTGTGCTGTGGATACACAGTGTTCACCAGGCACCTGCAGCCCCTACCCTAACCCTGCCAAGCTGCTTCTTAGAGGCCCTGATGGTAGGTAGAGGTAGTGGTTATGACCTCTGGCGGAGAGTCTTTCAACAGCTGCCAATGTGAAAGGAGTACCTTCTTAAATACATGATTCTTTGGAATCATCCTCCACTAAGGCATAGGACTCAGGACTTGGATTAGAAACAGAAATGTCAGAATCAGTTCTTCCAATACTGAGTATGTGATCTTATACACAATGCTACTAAAACAACCTTTGATTTCTTCACCTGAAATGAAGGATTTGGACTGATTAGCCGAAAATATCCTCAAATTATAATTTTTTTCTGAATAAATATATTAAAAAGGAAGCATGTAACATTTGCTGAGGGTGAGGATGGATTTCCAAGTAATATAAAGTTCGTCTGACTTGAGACCTAGGTGGGCGTTTGTGATCAATGAAATGATTCTTACATTCTTCTAATTCCTGTATAGGAAACAGTAAATACATCAGGCATTGGAATTAGAAGTGGTCTTAGGACACTTTCAGCCTATCCTTTCATTTTACAGCTGAGGAAATATTGTGCTGTCCAAAGAACCTAAGCTCTAGAGTAACAGAGATATGGATCTCAGTCTATATTGCATGTTTTGTTATTTTATTTGCCCATTCCACAATGCATTTGAAGCAGTCAATAAAAAGACATGGAGATTACAGAAAAAAATTGATGAAGGAATTATGGTAAACAAAAAAGAAAATTTGGCATAATTATAGTAATGAATAAAATTGACTCTCAAATATCTATTACTATATTAACCTAAGGAAGGACTAAATGCAGGGCAAAGTATAAATCAAACGTTCCTAATCATCAGAAAATAAAAACATAAATTTTATGTTGTTGTTAAATAAAAGTCATATTTTTGGTAGCATAAAATTCCTGAGAATGATACCTAAAGGTTTTACAAAGAGAACCTTGTATACTGTTGATGGTGATGTTAAATTATATTTAACTATTGTCAGCATCTAGTGCCATTAAAAATCCATAATCTTCATTTAACTCTATTTCAGGTATTATTACCTTAGGACAAATGAAAAATGTTCACAAAAATGTTCATGGCAATGTAATATAGAATAGAAATAATGGGGAAAATTTAATATTGAAGAATTTGTGGATGGATGAATGCGATACGCTATAAAATTTGAGAGAGCTATTTCTTAAAATTTCAGGATTATGAAATGTTTGTAATGAAACAGAAAAATGCACTCAATAAAATGATTTGTTAAATTACATCATTATGTAGTTTATAGTATTACTATGGAGCAAATTGGTACAATGATGCATCTTGGAAACACAGGTTAAGAGCACAAGAGACATTTTCAGGATATGTTCCCTTTATTTCTTGCAAAGCATAAAGTGTCCAGAAATGGCAAATAATCTCCTTGTCACTTTCATAGCACAAAGTGTCCAAAAGAGCAAGGGAAGAAATCACATCTCCACCATTCACCCTGGGTGCCAAAAATACTGCAGGTTGGGATCAATAGATGGAAGCTCTGGAAATTCCACTTTATGTGAGAGAAGTGAGACTAATTTGTACAGTTTGAGTTTGGATTTTATCCACTACAGGGGACTGAGGCCCTGCCACTGAGAATTCCTATTCTATACGCATCTGGGACCATTTTTTCCCGCTTTTTGTGTTTAAGATTTTGCTGGCCTTTTCATTAAATTTAACATCTCCCCCAGGTTGTGGAATGGCATAGAATAGAAAAGGAGGTGGGAGTAGTGGAAGGCCAGAGGATGACCACTTAGTGTGTTCTTGGCTTCTCCAGAGAATGAGGTCTGGGTGATGGCCACTTAACAGGTGTCTGCAATTTCCCTAACAATTACCCTAACTATGTATTTATGAAAATTTGGAATTTAAAAGTGGTTTTCTTATGTGTATCCTTTTTCATTATAATGAGAAATTATGCTCCTTGAAGGCAAGTTTGCCACACTGTGTTCCTCATTATTCAGTACTGACTAGTAAAGTTAACGGCTCATAATGAGTGCTTAGCTAATTTATATGGATTGAACAAACCTCATGCTAGGAAATTATTTAAATAGTCTCACATTTCCATCATGGTTTTATCCTCTAGTGAGCCTCAATTTGCCCTGAATGAAATGAATATTTGTTTGTGGTTTTGGATAACAATAAAGTGCTTGGATTATATCTCAAAATATTTTAATTCATTGTATTGCATTGTTTCTCCACTTTAAAGGAAATAAACATTTCCATTTCTTATGTCAAGAAGAGGACTATTAAATAACTAAGCCAGAGTCTTAGCAAGCATTGCACACATTTCTTTCAATATTTGGCTGGACATCTTGTTTCCACTCTGCAAGTTTAGCAGTACTGTGAACTAGTATTTAATTGAACCAACATTTATGGAGTTATCCTGACTGTGGCAAGCCGTGAGCTATACGATGGGTTTAGTCATTGCTAATAACATCATATGCTATGATAGAGCTGAAACCTTACCTCTCAGTAAATCTATTGATTCTAGGTCAGTGTATCTGTGCTTTAAACACCAATTAAGATTAATGTTTACCAGGGTTCATGGTCAATTCTGAAGCATCCCAAACAATTGTACTCGAGACCCAGCCTCACCCTGAAAGGTCCATTCTCATTTATCACACCATAAGGTGAATTAATCTTACATGAACAGAATATTCCTACTTCAACACTCTTCCTACAACCACTTTCATCTCCTTTTTCATTTTTGTCTATGCCAAGCCATTTTCCAAATTTATATCTGCTGATAACTTCTGTCTGGAGCCCCTCCCCTCTCAACTCTAAACTGCTTGCAAAGCTGGTTCTTTCTCATCTTTCATGTCTCAACTCAAATATTAGTAGCTCGAAGAAAGACTTCAAAACTTCTCTAATCTACCAGGTTGAACATAACCCTCTACAGTCCTCTCCCCCTAATTCTCTGTCACCTCACACTCATTAATTCCTTCATGATAATGACTATGACTTGTATTTATATTGTTGACTTGAGTTTGTTTATTGTCTATATTTACAATTAAACTACAAGCTCCATGAAGTTAGGGGCTCTGTTTTGTCTAGTTCTTGGCTAAGTCCCCAGTGCTTAGAACAGTGACTGGCACATAGTAAATGTCAATAAACATTTGAAGAATTTTTTAATGAATGAGTGAAAGAAAAATGAGACATAATTTCTTGATCACTCTGTGGTTCAATAAGTCCAAAAATCAATGGGAATATGTCAAGAAGAAAAATCCAAGACACTTCCAAAAGACCTTGGAAAGTGTTAAAGCAAATTTTTAGACCAAGTAATTATGATCTTTTGTGAAGGTTTTATTTCAAGCTTGGAGGGATGGAAAAAGCTCTTAAGGAAACCAATTTAATGATGTTCCATTGGTAGAGATATTTAATAACAATGCAGATTTAAAAACAAACTAATAACAAAAAAGGAATGGCTATTTAAAGAGTATTATAAGGTTAGTAAAAAAAAAAAAAGTCATTATATTTATGCTTCTCTAGTTAATCCCTCAAAAAACCTTTCACAGCTTTTGCAGTTAAGTGTATACTCTATCTCAAATAGATTTCTGTGTGTGTGTGAGTGTGTGGCATGAGGTAGGAATTGAGGTTCTTTTTATTTCCACATGGATATCCAGTTATTCAACGCCATTTTTGAAGGGCATACTCCATTAGATTTGAAAGACATCGTCAATTAGAGAAAGATAGTTTCTTTTCTGTGTTCTCAGTTTACATAAGGCCCAGCAAGAGGGTGGAGACCTGACCTGAGTCATGCTTCACTGATGCAGTCCAATCAAAAGCCCTAAAATGGTAAAGTAGAAAGTGATCTAATCAAATTGAATCTAATGTAATCAAAGGGACCCACAACCACATGGATTAGTTTAAGAACATAATCTTTTGGGATTCAGAAAAGAACTTCAAGCTGTTGCATAGTTCATGTCACATCCTGCTTCTCTGTTTTATGAAACCACTTGCTCTTTATTGCCTTTCACAGAAGCTGAAGTTTCTTGGGATTCAATTTCAGCATGAAAATGTGTGTGCCAACCTTTCCTAGAAGACATACCGAATAATCCCTCAGAATTGGGCTGCTAAATGTGAGCAAGACCCCTTTGTGTCTTTCTTATTCTTGTTAATATTAAACAATGTTCCTAGTCTGCTTTAAAAAAAATATTTCTAAAAATTTAATTTCATTGATTTTCTGTACAATTTCATTAATTTATCTTTTGAGTACAATAAATGCACATATCTAAAATTAACAATTTGTTCAGTTTTAACATATGCATATACTTGAAACCATCACTGCAATCAATGTAATGAACACACCCATCACCCAGAAAAAGTTCCCTTTGCCCTTTACAACCCTTCCTCCCCTCTAGATCCCAGGAAACCACTGTCCTGCCATCCGTCAAAAGAGATTAGTTTGCATGTTCAATAACAGTGCTTCTCAGTCAGAGGAGAATTTACCCTCCAGAAGACTTCTGACAGTGTCTGGAGATATTTTTGTTTATCTTGTGAAGTAGGTACTACTGGCATCTACTGAGAAGAGGCCAGGAATGCTAGTAAATGCACAGTAAAGCCCCCATAACAAGGAATTATTCAGCACAGAAACAGTAGTTCTGGTGCTGAGACATCATGTTCTCAAATTTTATAAAATAGAATCTCACTGTATTGTATTAGTAAAACAAAGGGGTGCTGATGCAAAATACCAGAACTATGTTGGCTTTTATAAAGGGTATTTATTTGGGGTAGAAGTTTACAGTTACCAGACCATAAAGAATAAGTTACTTCCCTCACCAAAGTCTGTTGTCAAGTATTGGAGCAAGATGGCTGTCGTCTCTGCAAGAGTTCAGGCTTCCTCTCCCTCTTAAATCTCCATGGTCCTAGCTTCCAATAGCAGCTGTAGCCTGGGGTAAGTCTCGTCTCTCTCCTGGGGCTCGTTTCTCTCTGGGCTCAGCTGCTCTGCTATCTCCACAAGGCCAGCTATAAACTGTCAGGTGCTTCTTCCTGGGGCCTCTGCCATGTCTAATGGAGCCTTCTCTCTTTCCTCAAATAGCTGCTTTTCTGTGTATTTACTTCCCAGAGCTCCAGGATCAAAACTCTAACTTTTACCTCTGCCATGTCATTTTCTCTGTAAGTCCCTGCCCACCAAGGGGATGGGGAATCAACGTCCTACTGAAGTGGTCCAATCAAAGCCTTAATCATTATTTAATTAAGTAAAAATGAAACCTCTGAATCCAATCCAATCTAGTATGCCCAGAGGGACAGACCAGTGCACAAACACAATTCAATATCTATTTTTGGAATTCATAAATAATATCAAACTGCTACAAGTATGTACTATATTTTGATTCTTTCAGTCAGCCTAATAATATTGAGATTCATCTATGCTGTTAGGTGTTTCAATAATTCACTCTTTTTTATTGCTGAGTATTATTTAGTTGCATAGATATACCTATTTGGCTTATCCATTCACTTATTGGTAGTGTTTCCTTTTTTGTTTTTAATCCTCCAATGTTAAACCAACCATATATTTTGAGGCAAACCCTACTTGGACTATATCACCCTGTATTACTATCTAAATATATTCTCAGCTTTAACTTGCTAATATGTCGAAAGGATTTTTTGGTCTGTTTTAATGAGGCATATTGGTCTGTAATTTTTTTATATAATATATTTGTCAATTGTTGGTATTAGCTTTTTCCTGGCCTCATAAAACAAGTTAAGCAGTATTTTAGTTTGTCAAAAGGCTGCCAATGCAAAGCACCAGATTTATGTTGGCTTTTATAAAGGGTGTTTATTTGGAGTAAAAGCTTACAGTTCTAAGGCCATGGAAAGTCCAACTCAAGGCACCATAAGAGATGCTTTCTCATCAAAGTGGGAAAGTGCCATGTGGGAAAGCAAGATGGCTGCCAATCTCTGTTGCAGTCTCCACCTTTCTTCAGTTGTAGGCAAACCTGGCATAGGGCTTGTCTCTTACTGGGCCTCCCCTCAGTCTCAGTGACTCTGCTTTCTTCCCAGTTTCACCTGTCTCTCTGTATGTCTTCATTTATATCAGACCCAGCCAGAAGGTGGAGACACAATCTGGTTCATGCTTCATGGATGTAGTCCAATCAAAAGCCCTAAAGCAATTTTATCAAGTAATGTAATCAAAGAACTCTCAACCAAATTTAATATAATCAAAGGGTATCATACCCACAGATACAGATTAGTTTAAAAACATAATCTTTCTCCTTTGGGGATTCATAAAATAATCTCATATTGCCAGAATCCACCCTCTCAATCCCAAAAAGATATGTCTTTTTTATGCAAAATAAATTAATTGCATCACAATATTCCAAAAACCTCAAATCATTTCAGTAGCAACGATAAGTTCAAAATCTCATATAAATCAGTTATAAGCATGCAGTTTGTCTTGGGACAAAGATCCTGCTGGCTGTAGACCTGATAAACTTATAAAACAACTTATCTGCTTCCAATGTACAAAGGAGGGACAGACATAGAATAAACATTTGAAATACCGTAAGAAGAACTTTGGAGGAAAAGGTATCATTGGTACCCAAACAGTTCCAAAAATCTGCAGGGCATATGCCATTAGATTTCAAAGTCTGAGAGTCATCCTTAGAATGATGGTTTCTTCTTCTCCTCAGAGTCTCATGGGGGTCCAACCTTTCCATGAGTTTGCCCAGTGGACATACCTTTGGTTCCACCCTTTTCAAGCTTCTGGGTGGCAACCGAGCTCCAGACCTCACCCTCCAAGAACATTGGAATTATGGCCACAATTTCCCCAATCTCCTGGGGACAGTCTCAACCCCCTTAGTATAGGGAGGTGGTGGCAACAACCTCCCTAATTTCTGTCATACAGGCCCAATCCCCTCAGAACAATGGGGTGGTGACCTGACTCTCCCTAATCTGTAGGGAATAGGCCCAACCCCTTCAGAGCAGCGGGGTGGTGACCTAACTCTCTCCAACCACTGAGGAATGCATTCCACCTACTTTGTAGCCTGCGGTGGCCAAATTCTCCCTGAACAATGGACTGGAAGATTCAGTCTTCAAATGCCTGGGCAAACTCATCCTTTCCACACACATGGGTAGGGTCTCTATCTTGGCCCAAGGCAATATCTTAAGTCCAGACCTCAGCTTCCATGGTTTTCCTCTTGAAGCCATTTTTCCTTCAATCTCTCCCCTCCCTGACCCTTTTAGTCCAGGCTGACAGTGGTTTTATTCATAAAGATCTCACAAAAAGCTTGTTTGGTTTAGCATGCAGGAAACAGGCGTCCAAGCCATCAGACAGGAAGACTTTCCACAAGTACTTCCTGGATAACTGCATTTCCAATCCTGACTTACATATTCCAAGTTTAGATAAATATTCACATGGGGCACTATCCTCTGGGGGCTTGTTTTCCAGAAGCTTGGAATTTCCCAAATCAGTCTCTGGTTTCTTTGTGCCCAGCAATTTAGTTCTCAACTTATCTCTTTCCTCTCACATTTTGATATAAGCTGAAAGAAGAAGCCAGGCAGCATTCTCCACATTTACTTTATAAATCTCCTCAGCTAAATGTCCTAGCTAATCATTTTCAAATTCTACCTTCCATCTAACATCAGGAGTAATTTTGCTAAGTCCTCTGCAATTTTAAAATAAGGACCACCTTTCCTCCAGTTTCCAATAATAGTTCCATCATTTCCTTCTAAGGCTTCACTGGAAATTACTTTAGGGTCCATTTTCCTATCAGAGGCAATCCAGGCCTTTTCTATCGAGCATCTCACAATTCCTCCAAAAAATACCCCTTGCCCATTTATAAAATAGTCCCAGGATTTTTGGTAATTGCAGCAGCACAAACCCATTTCTGGTAGCAATTTCTGTTTTAGTTTACCAAAATGCTGCTAATGCAAAGCACTAGAAATGTGTTGGCTTTTATAAAGGGGATTTATTTAGGATAAAATCTAAAAGTTTGAAGGCCATGAAGAGTCCAACTCAAGGCACCATAAAAGATGCTTTCTCACCAAAGTGGGAAAGTACCACATAGGGAAGCAAAATGGCTGCTGATTTCTGCCAAGGTCTCCACCTTTTTGCAGATGTGGGCAAACCTGGCGTAGGGCTTGTTTCTTACTAGGCCTCCTCTTTCTATTTTGGTGGCTCTACTTTCTTCCCACATTCAGCTGTAAACTATTAGGCATATGGCACTTGTCTCCCTAGGCCTCAGCTCTTTGAGCCTCTCAGGGGTTTCTCTCCAGGGCTTCTCTCCTTGCACCTCAGCTGTGGGTGAAACCTTTCTCTCACATGACAGGATCAAATATGGTGGCTTTCTTTTCCTATGTCTGTGTCTCTCTGTGTCTCTATTTATAGTAGACCCAGCAAGAGAGCAGAGACCCAACCTGGCTCATGCCTCACTGATGTAGTCCAGTCAAAATCTGTCCTAAATTTATCTCATCAAGTAATCTAACCAAAGGCCTTTCAACTGAATTTAATGCAATCAAAAGGTATCACACCCACAGAAATAGTTTAGTTTAATAACATAATCTTTATTTTTTGGGGATTCATAAAATAATCTCAAACTGCCACAAGCAGTGATCCATCTTCTTCTATTTTTTGAACAATTGGCATTAGTATTATTTCATCTTTGATTGTTTGATAGAATTCACAAGATGAACCATTTTGGTTTAGTTTCCTTGCTGGGTTGATTTTTGATAACAATTTCAATTTCTTTAGTAGATATTGGACTACTTAGATTTTCTGTATCCTCTCTTGTCCTTTGGGAAAATTGCATTTTTCAAGAAATTTTTCCATTTCATTTAAATTGTTGAATTAATGGACAGAGTTGTTGATAGTATTCTCTTTATTATCCTTCTTATGTCTGTAAGATTTGTTGCAATGTTCCCTTCCTTATCCTGATAGTGATTTGTGTTCTTTCTTTTTTTTTTTTATTGACCTAGAGAGAGGGCTGGTCCATTTGTTGATCTTTTAAAGGAACCTGCTTGATACTTTGTTAGTTTCCACTATTTTCTTTATGTTTTCTTTTTTGTTGAGGTCTGCTCTTTTATTTTTTTCTCCTTTTACCTTGGAATTTAACTCTATTTTTGTGTGTGTGATTTCTTAAACTAGAACCTTAAGACATCGATATTAGATCTTTCTTCTTTTATAATATAAGCATTTCAAACTAATATTTTCATATCCATAATGCTTTAGTCATCCCACAAATTGTTATCTTGCATCATCACAGTTAATCTGTTTGAAATATTTTCTAATTTTTCCATATGATTTTATCCTTTACTGATAAACTATTTTAAAATTTGTTTAATTTCCAGATACTTGGTATTTTCTTAGATTTATTCTTCTTATTGTTTCTTAATTTAATTTCATTGTGATCTGAGAATTCACTAATTAGACTTATTTTATGACTTAGCCCATGGTCTATTTTGGTGAATGCACCAAGTGCACAAGAAAATAATGTTTATTTTGCAGGTGTTGGAGGCATTGTTCTGTAATTGTCAGTATGGTTAATTTGGCTGATAGTGTTATTCAGATATTCTGAGTTTTTGCAGTTTTCTTCTCTTCATTCTATCAATTGTTTATTGTGGAATTGTGTTTTTTTTTCCCAAATATGTCAATTTTTGCTTCATGTATTGCATGGCTTTATTATTTGGTACAAAGACATTAGTAATTTTTGTGTCTTCCTGATGAATTGTCCCTTCTTTCATTATTCAATGCCTGCTTTATCTCTGCTAATACACTGTCTTGAAAAAATTCTATTTCATCTAATATTAATAAGCATTCCAACTTTCTTCTGCTTACTGATATATAGTGTTTTAATCTGCAAGGCTTTTATGACGGGGATTTATTAACTTATAAGCTTACAGCTCTGAGATCATGAAAATGTCCAAATCAAGGCTTCATCAGGCAATGTTTTTCTCTCTGACAACTGCATGCTGGTGATACTGGACTCCTCTTTCACATGGCAAGTCACATGGCAGCATCTACTGGTCTCTCCCTTCTCTTACCAGTTTCATTGCTTTCAGTTTCTGGCTTCCTCTGGCTTTCTCTCTCGTCTATGGCTATTTTCTCTCCATATTCATCCCATTTATAAAGGACTCTAGTAAGAGGATTAAAAGTGGGTCCTACTTTGGAATTTATGCTCCCCAGTGTGATAGAGGTGGACTCAGTTGTGTTTTCCCTACACATGGCTCTGCTGCTCCTCTATTTGAACCTATAGTTAGTACTAGAGTTGATAGTTGTATGTCCAAGAGACTTAAATTTTGGGGTTGGCCATGTCCCAGTTGGGCCCTGGATACTAACAGAGTTGCAACACCTACTCTCCAGTACATTGGACTCACCCAGGAAGGACAACAAACAAAGAGAAGATGACTGACAATGGCCACCTCAAGAAACAGAGAGAGTCTGCAACTGCAAGCAAGAAAGTCCCATCCATCTGCCTCATAGGACCTAAGCCCCTCTCAGGCAGAGGTGGAGTGGGCATCACCATCATAGAATCCTCAGGATTGGGGAATGGAATATGGACTAGAGTAGACTTACAGTTGTTCTACTGTAGACTTGTTGTGATCCTAGCAATGGAAGAACTTTTATCATGGATGTGGAAGCAGTGGCCACTGGAGTTTCTGAGTGGAGGGAGAGGGGAAAATAGGTGTAATTTGGGGGTGTTTTGGGAACATGATTTTCTGGGGTCTATACACTCTCAAACTACAACATATGTTATATCTCTTTTCAACTGTTTATTTTAAACTATCTGTGACTTTGTTTTTAAAATGTATTTCTTGTGGGTAGAATAAAGAGGAGTCTTGCTTTTTCATCCACTTTGCCAGTCTCTTCCTTTTCATGGCAATTTTAAATAATTTACACTTAATATAAATATTGACATGATTGGGTTTTGTTATATTATTTTATTATAATTTTTGACCCACATTTTTTTATTTTCTTTTCTCTTTATTCTGACTTCTTTTGGGCTAATTGAAGACTCAAATATTCCATTTTAATTTATCTATTGGCTTTTAGGCTACACTTGTCCTTTTGTGAGTGGTTGTGCTATGGTTACTATGTCCATTGCAAATTATTAAGATTCTACTGATAGTTAATATTGTATCTTTCATGAAAATTTAGAACTCATGCACAAAATGTCTCTCTACCTACCAACACTAACCTTTATGCATGCCATAGTTCACATATATTATATCTTCACACGTTAAAAACCCCACCAGATAATATTACTATTTTAGTAATAGTAATTACTAAATATATTTTATAAAACTTAATAGGATAGAAAGAAGTTGTGTCTACTAACCATCTATTTACCATTTCTGGAGCTCTTCCTTCATTCCTGAAGATTCAAGTTTTCCTCTCCTACTATGGAATGTGTCAGAAATGATACATTTCCCTTAAACTTTGGAAAACTTTCTAAAGCCTCCAAGTTCCTGAATTTGGTAACATATCTAGACCGAAAGCACAGTGCTCACCATGTTCAAAAACTATGTCTTTGTAGTAGTTGCAACTGATCTATTTTGGTTTTTGTTTTGTTTTTTTAATTTTTTTTTCAAGTTAGTCATTATTTCCTTTACTTTGTTTTTATTATAGCATGTTTGCTTCATTCACAGGAAGGAGAAAATAAGCTTGGTCTTCTTTTGATCCAAACATTGATGTTTTAAAGATTGTACACAATATTTGTTAAAAAGAATATATAAAAATACTTTTTTAGAAGATTTTATAAGAAAGAAAAACACAAAGTTTAACCCCACAACTTTCCTCTTTGCTAGAACTGCAAACTACTGCTACAGTTTTAAATAGACTTTTTGTTGCTTAAACTATACATCCAGGAAAATCTTTCAAAAATTAAGGAAATGTGCATATAAATTATTGCATAGCAGAACATGAACATTAACTGCAAACAGTAAAGAAGGTTAGAAATACTATCAAATATACAAAGGTTCTAGAATCAATTCTTTAAACACATTCTACAAACAGTATTTAAAAGCTATCTTTTGTTCTTTACAGGCAGACCTAGAATACTAAAACTAAAAATGAAAAAAATAATCCTCTAAAAGGAATCGTTTTCCCCCTGTATTTCTTAACTTATATCTGCAGGCGAGCAATCTGAGATTTTAAAAGATGCTAGCTTTTATTCTGAAATGAGATTGGACATGTCAGCAAGTTATTTTTTTTTTTTTTGTCCCCAAGACAATCTTTCAGAGAAATAATAAATTTGGTTAAAGGTATCATTTCCTCATTTTTAGCCAAGTATTACCAAGTACAATAATGTACTAGTTACCAATTTGCACTGATAATCAATCACAAACTCAAAAGATGTGACTCTTGCTTAAAACTGACTAATCCTTTCCCCAAAATTATTTAAAATTTCATGGCACCACAGAATCACCTAGTAGTGGAAGTGTTCGCTTTCAACTTGCCTCACATAAACTGAGGTGTGAAGAACAGGACTGTCTCATAAAGAGGTAGGCAGATTTTGATACAAATGCACACACCGAGTGTTTATAAGCATCAAAATTAAATTATTTTACCCTGTGCACACACACGTAAACAAAACCTATTTTGAAACAATTTACTTGCGTCTAACAGGAGTAAGAAAAGAAAGCAATATCATGGTCAACAATGGACCTTAAAATTTAGAATAACCAGAAAACAGCATTCTTTTCCCCTAAAATTACTTCTGTCATCAAAAACCTGCTCAAATTTAAGATGAGTTCTGATATTTTTATGTTTCAAATCTTCAGAGAAACTAGAAAAAAAGCAGTGAAGTCTCCATGTTTCACTCAAAAACTCAATTTCCCTGAAAATGCTACTTAACCCAGTTAGCATAATTCCCCAAGGCAGTGGGAGTTAAGAAAAGAACTATTCCACACTGCTTCATAAATAAACAATTATAATGGGCCTAGACATTTTGACAAGATATTACAGGTCCACCCTGAACCTGAATGTGTCTGAACAGTCAGTGTTGTACTGTAGCTGCAAATTCACTTTTGTATCATCAATCTTATTAACAAGCTACATTTCTAGGTTAAGAGTTCTACCAAAAATGGATGTGAAGGTTTATCTTGAATAAAACAATGTTGCAAATTATGGCCAACCAACATCTGTTCATCAATACTTCAAGCATAAAAAATGAGAAACTTTACAAAAATATACAGAGACACCACAAATTGGTAGCTGCACATCAACATTAAACAAATTGGACTCTTGAGAGTGGCTTCTCAACAGCATATCATTTTAATTATAACTATTGTCTGGTACAGGGAAAACTAACAAGTATTTTTTGTTTTGTTTCATTTTGTTTTGTTTTGAAGCATCATTGCAACATTGTATTCCTGATAATTTAAGTAAACCAAACTATGAGTAAAGGAATGATACATGCCTAAAAATATCATGGTTTAAGCTATTAGTAGCCACTGGACTTAGGACTTGTCCAAGACCTTGATCTAGATTTTGACCTAAACCTAGACTGATCTTTACTGAGATTTGGATTTAGGTGGTTCTTTTTTCCCTGATTCTTTTTCATATCTTGAGTCAGACTTACAATGTGTTTTTGGAATCTGTTTTAAAGGTGCCTCTAGTTTTGGTGTGAGATGCAGACTTAGAAGTGTGGTTTAGCCTTCAGTTCTTTCTTGGGCTTGGACTTGGACCATATTCTTGACTTGGATTTAGATCTTTAAAAGATCGATTTTGGTGTCTGAATCTATCATTTTCAGAATGGCTTTTGCTATGCCATAATCTTCCAGTCTGTTACTGTTTCTAGGACTATAAGATCTTCTATAGTTGTAATCAAAAGATCGACTTCTTGATCTCCTTTCCTTACTCTGGCTCTCTAGAACGTCTATATCTGTCATAATCACCATAGCCTGAATAGCTGTATACATTCCTCCCTTCCTTAGCTTTCATCTGAGGATCCCCCTCTGCAAACTGAATTTCAGTTTGACGCCCACAAATCCATTTTCTGTCCAAATTATGTACTGCATCTTCAGCATCAGGAGGATCCTCAAATTGAACATAAGCAAAGCCTCTTGGACGACGAGTGTAGAAATCAAGTGGAAGATACACATCAACTTTAGCACAATAACGACCAAATTCACTACGTAAGTCTTCAGACCTGGTGTCGTCGGCCACGTTGTTCACAAACAGAGAGACATTTGGGGAAGGCGCAGGTAGTGGGAAGTGATGGTGGCGTAAATTCTTGGCCACTGGCTCAGCAAGCCGTCCGCGGCTCCTACAGCAGATCCTCAGACACACACAACCAAAAGGCTTCGCTATGGCTATTTTGTTTTTAAATGTTTCTATTTTTAAAATTTTTGAAGCTTATCTCCCCTTTTTTAACAGACCATGCATTGTGGCATTCTAGAAAGCCTGTAAAGACTCTTTATTCTCACAATCAAAATATTTCTTAGACTCCTGTGAACATAGTAAAAGAAGAGAATTCTATTTCCAATTTTACTCTTATTTGACTATGTGGTGCTGTGTCTACACCACAGAGGATTGGAGAGTCCCTTTATATTCTCCCAGGACAGAGGGTATAGCACTATTCCAAGGCATCTAAAAATCTGTATCCTTTAATTATTTGTTCCACGGACTTTGACAAAGTCCAGCAGCTGAGAGGAGTTACAATGACTACCAGCTGAAAACCAGGAGTAATTGCTCCTTGTAGCTTATTTTTAATGATGGTTTTAATTTTAACTAATATTAGCCCACCTACTTTCTGTCCTCTGGAAATCTTTGTAATTCTCCCATCCCTGGATAGTCCCTATTCTTTTCACTGTTATAGATTTTGGTGTAGTCCCTTTTATCCTACTATTCTTTCAGTCAGGAAGAAATTTGGAAGGTATGGGGTAAAACTTTCCTATCCAGAGTTGTACCATATTATTAGGAAAAATAACACTGCCCTCATTTTACAGACCCTCTCTGTTTCCTGTGTGGATGCACAACCACCAGCCAAGGGAAATGCTGTAGCATCCCCCAGCACTACCAAGACAACACTGGGCCATGGAAAGCTCAGCCTGAGGCAATTGACCCGACTCTCAAAGAGTCATGGACTAAGATACTAAGTCTGATATACTTTTATTTTTAACTATTTTTTTCGGTTTCTATTTTTACATAACATTCCACTTATCATGGAATCTAAGACTATTGTACACCATTATAGTTTTGGGAAAGAAGAAGTATGCTTTGGGAAAGTTTAATATAATATCTTAAATATAGAAGGAAAACACAAATTAACACTCTGTGGGGATGCTGGATCCTTTTCTGCATCTGGCCTCCAGGGGGCGCTGCTGGACAAACCAGAGATCTTGTTTCTGTTGAAGATGCCCATGGTCCCCTCAGCCCGTCCTCCCTGCAGCTGACTGAAAAGTCCTCACTGAGTTCCTTGCATACAGGGACAAGTGACAGGAATCAGAGACCAGAAAGCATCCAGGCTCATCTCAGCAGTTCTCTGCCTACTCAAGAAGATCTTCTAGAAAGGAGTCTGCACTCTCTACTGTTCAGCCATGCTCCTGCTGCTCATCCCAGTCCTTCAGATGATCTTTGCCCTGAGTAAGTGAATTTTAAATCTGGTCCCTAGTTCCACAGACCCTGATTAGCACTCTCTTTCATAGTGAAGTCTGCAATGTTTTCGCTATAATGACATTGATTTTGCAGGAGATGCCAGAGCCCAGTCAGTGACCCAGCCTCAAGTCCACGTCTCTGTCTCTGAAGGAGCCTTCCTGGAGCTGAGATGCAACTATTCCTATAGTGGAATTCCTTCTCTCTTCTGGTACGTCCAATACCCCAGCCAAGGTTTCCAGCTTCTCCTGAAGTATATATCAGGGGACAATCTGGTTAAAGGCATTAAAGAATTTGAGGCTGAATTTCAGAAGAGTGACTCTTCCTTCAACCTGAGGAAACCATATGTCCATTGGAGAGACTCAGCTGTGTACTTCTGTGCTCTGAGTGACACAGTGTCCGAGACTCCAGGGGGAGCTGAACACAAACCTCTCTCATAGTGGATTGTCAGAGACCATGTCACTATCTCCACCTTCCTTTTGTTTAAATTTCATAAAAATCTAAATGTTCTCCAAGTTGGGGTGAGTAAAACTGAGATTTTTCTCCTATTCTCCTGCCTTGTAAAATTGCAATAAAAAACTCTTTCTCTAAAATCCCAGTGTTTCAGGATTGGTCTTTGAGTACATTGGGCAACTTACTCTGTGTTTGTCTGACAACATTAATTGCTAAGCAACCCTGCATTTACCAATGAATATTTCCTCCCAATATCTTCCCTTGTTCTGGCAATAAAACTCACTGCTCTCTCTGTTCAGTTGAATTTCTCTCTCCCTCATTGTGCTTGGAATTTCCCTAATTCATGAGTTGATGTAATAAAACTCCTTGAGATCTAATCAAATTTTGCTCAAGTTTTTATTTAGTATTGCAAATATTAATCAGGAACTGCAAATATTACAATAATTCAATTCAATTCAATTCAATTCTGACTCCTAACTACCCAGAGTTAGGCCTGACCCCACAGGTTCAGGACTATCCTATACAAGATTACCCTCTCTGAAACATCAGTCACAATCTCAGTTTCCCAGGGTCCTTCCGCACCCTCAACCGCACTTCTGATCAGCTGGCTATAAATTCAGGGGTCCCTATCATCTCCTCAGGTTTAATAATTTGTTATAATGACTCACAGGAGTCACTGAAGCGCTATGCTTATGATTAACACTTTATTATATTAAAAGGTGGGGTCTGGGAGGTTCTCAAATGCAAACTTCCATGTCCTCTCCATACAAGAGTTAGAATGTGTCACCCTCCAGGTACAGAGATGTATCTCATAGTCCTGGGAGAATGTTCACTAGGGTTTCCAGGATTCCAAATTTACATGGGGGTCTCATTACTAGACATGGTTGATAGAAATTATGTTCACACGGTTGAACTCCATCTGCAGCCCTTCATCCTCTACAAGATGTCAGGGAGGTGGGTTGTTAGGGCTGATGTGCTGTGGTTTAGAGCACCAATCCCCAATCACAGGGTTGGTCTTTCCGTGGTGGCCATTCCCAACCCAAAGACTTCAAGTGTGGTTGGCCCCTCTCTGTTATTCATTTTATGAGCTATCAGGTGTAGTTCTGGGCTTACCCTGAACAAAAGATAATGCTATCACAGGAAATTCCAAAGAATCAGAGGTTCCCTCCCCAGGAACTGGGGACAAAGACCTGGCAAGTTTTTCAATTTACTACGATAGTAGACTTTTCAGAATCACAAGATACAAATGACTTCTATAGACAAATTTTTATTATGTGTTTATGAGAAAAAATAATCATTTTGGTGATTTCTAAATAATACCTCATAAGGAAGAACTCATTGATGTTTTTCTTTTGTGACATTAAAATCCAGTGGTCCTCTTTGCACTGTGAATGAATCTATTAACCATAATTTTGTAAAATATGGGAAGGGACAGAAAGCTTCTTCTATAACTACCCTAAAAAACACTTATTTCCTGTAGCCACAAATCAAGGCTTTTGACAATAAAACCTAAAGTTTAAACCTGTAAGTGGATGGATTTCATTGCAATTCCAATTCCAATCTTGCAAGGTCTTTATGTTTATGTAAGGGCAGTGACTAGGAAGAAGTAAATATTAGATTTAATTATGTGCCTCCCCAACCCAAGAAATAAAACAGATATATTAAAGTCCTTATTCCCAGTGCAACAGGATGTGACCTTTGGAAAAAGGGTCATTAGAGATGGAATTAGGCAAGTTAACAGGACGTTATACTACTAGAGTAAGGTGGGCCTTTACTCCAGCATGACCAGTGTCCTTATAAGAAGGGGAGAGGAGACACAAAGACACAGGAGGAGAGCATCATGTGATGACAGGGACAGGGATTGCCAGCAAATCACTGGAAACGAGCAAGAGGCAGGGAAGGGTTCTTCCCTACAACTTTTGGACTTCTAGTCCTAAAAACTATGAGATATTAAATTTCTATTGATTTAAGTCACCCAGTTTGTGGTGCTTTGTTATAGCAGCCCTAGGAAACTCAGTCTGAGTGGCCTTCTGAAAATTAAGATGTTGGCAAATGGACAGACTCCAGTGGAGCTTGGGGCAGGGCCACCTCCTGGGTACAAGGGCTATGCTGTCACACGCAGCCTGCTCGTAAAGGGGGCTGGGGCTGGGCTTAACACTCTGTTGTCTGTGTCTTGAAATTCTTAATTTTATCTTTCAACCTGAGTTTTGTAAGTGACGTGCCATAAGATCACGGGGCACGTGCATAAGCAGAGGCGATAAGCCAGGCAGCAGTGCAGGGCACACGCAGGCTCAGTGCACAGGCACAGGGGCCATTTGAGAGCTGAGCAGCTGGCTGCCCACCTGGCTCACATGTGCACGCTTGGGAAGTCTGGGGCATTGTGGTGCCCCAAAGAGGTGGCGGCAAACTTTGTCCATAAATTATTACAAAATGTAAGCACATACATGGAAATTACTATAAAGCATATCTGGGAGTTATTAGAATTCTTCAGAGTTTAGAAACTCTAGTTTTGAAAAGTGCTGAAATATGCAAAGCAAATAGCCACTGGATTAGAAATAGAAACTAAACGTAAAGATACAGCTTTGATGGAAAAGTACACATTTTCATATGAATGTTTCAAATGAATGGGTTATTAACACAGAAGATCATTTTAAAATTAATTTTCCTTTAATAGAAGATAAGGTGATAGAATGAATAAACAGCTTTTCTTAATTATATGCAAATAATGTAGCTAATTTTACTTTCATTTTTTTACCTCTGCAAGGTACAGAAAATGTCAGGTGAAACCTTAAACTACCACTGTAAAAAAATTACACTTAAAATCAAATTCAGAATTACACAAGAAAGCTTTGTATGAAGAGTTAAATTGTTTTAGAAAAATTGTTGCATTAGAAATATCAGTCTACATTTACTTTATGTTTCAAAATAATTTATCAGAAATCTCTAGCAAGCCTACAAACTACTCTTATGAGTTGCAGTTACAGCTGCATCAGCAGAAATTCACTATCAAAAATAAAAATTTTTGAAAATTTTATTTATGATCAGTTATTTACCAGGGGCAAGTGACATTGCTTTCAATTTGAAAATGAAGTTGCTAAGAGTACAAACTTTTTTTGCAGAAATGTGAGCTAAAAAAAATCTTATGATTAATTAAGCTATCACATTAATAAATTATTACTCAATTTATTATATAAAATTATATTAAAATAATTTTTGCAATTTGTAAGTTTATGTTGTTACCTCTGTATCCTTATAAACCCTATTATATTTTGTATG
>JAQZBX010025978.1:0-29213 GCA_029593785.1 Cabassous unicinctus | reverse complement strand
CAAGACATATACTTGTCAAAATGTCCAATGCTCAAGACAAGAGAAAATACTGAAGGCAGGAAGAGAAAAGAGAACCATCATATACAAGGTAAGCTCAATAAGATTAAGTGCTGATTTCTAATCTGAAACCATGGAGGCAAGAAGACAGTGGTATGACATAGCCAAGATTCTATGACTATGTCAAAGCTGGAATTCAGAAATGATGAAGAGATCAAAATATTCAGAGATAAACAGAAATTAAGAGTATGCCAATAAGAAACCTGACCTACAAGAAATACTAAAGGCAGTTTTGCAGGTTGAAGGAAAATAAAACAGGAGAGAGACAGTTGGAGGACAGTGTAAGAACATCTGAAAAGACAAAAAGAGAGAGAAAAAAAAAACACATATGACATGCATAAACCCAAAGAAAATATGGCTGATATAAGAAATTCCTTGAGAGTAATAACATGAATGTTAATGGATTAAACTCACCAGTCAAGTGACACAGACTGGCAGAATGGATAAGGAAATATGAGTTATTTATATGTTATCTACACGAAACCCACCTTAGACCCAGGAATTCAAGAAGGCTGAAGGTAAATGGCTGGAAAACAATTTTACAAGCAAACAACAATCAAAAAAGGGCAGGAGTAGCTATACTAATATCAGACAAAATAGATTTTGAATGCAAAACTATTGTAAGAGACAAAGATGGACACTATATAATAGTAAAGTGGCTAATCTTTCAAGAAGAAAGAACAATTATAAACATTTATGCACATAATCAGGGTGCATCAAAATACATGAGGCAAACACTGGAAAGACTAAGTGGAGACATAAATGCCTCTACAATTATATTGGGAGACTTTAATACACCATTATCAACATTAGACAGAACCTCTCAATAAAGAATCAATAAAGAAATAAAGACTCTGAATAATACATTAGAGAATCTGGACCTAATAGATATATATGGAACGCTACTACCAAATACATTTTGATATACATTCTTCTTGAGAGCACATGGATGATACTCCATGACAGACCACATGCTAGGCCACAGAACAACTCACAATGAATTCAGAAAGACTGAGATGATGAAAAGTAATTTCTCAGACCACAATGGAAAGAAATTGGAAATCAATAAGGGCCAGAGAACCAGATTAGGCACAAACATATGGAATTTTAACAATACACTTTTAGATAAAGAGTGGCTCAAGGAGGAAATTACAAAAGAAATCAGTAACTACCTTGAAATGAATGAAAATGACAAAAAACATATCAAAACCTTTCGGATGCAGCCAAAGCTGTAGCGAGAGGGAAATTCATAGCCATAAATGCATGTATCAAAAAAGAACAAAGAGCTAAAATTGAAGACCTAAGTGCACACCTGGAGGAATTTGAAAAACAACAACAAACTAACCCAAAACGTAGTAAAGGAAGGAAATAACAAAGATTAGAGCAGAACTACATGAAATAGAGTATAAGAAAGCACTAGAAAAAAAAATAAAAAACAACCAAAAGCTGGTTCTTTGGGAAAGTCAGTAAAATTGATAAAGCCCTAGCCAGACTAACAAAGAAAAGGGAGAGCAGATGCAAATACACAAAATAAGAAGTTAGGAAGGGGCTATCACCCCTGACCCCAAGGAAATAAAGAGTATCATAAGAGGATACTTTGAAAAATTATTTGCCAACAAGAATGAAAATTTAGAGGAAATGGACAAATTCCTAGAAACTCACAAGCAGGCTACATTGATGAAAGAAGAAATTGATGAACTCAAAAGTCCAATTATAAGTAATTGATGACTCAGACATCAAAAATCTCCCAACTAATGAGAGCCCAGGATCAGATGGCTTCACAGCTGAGTTCTACAAAACATTCTGGAAAGAGCTAGCACCAATCCTGCTGAAGCTATTCCAAAAAATAGAAGTAGAAGGAACATAGCTTAACTCATTCTATGATGCCAACATTACCCTAATACTAAAGGCAAGCAAAGATATCGCAAGAAAGGAAAATTTCAGACAAATTTCTCTAATGAATATAGATGCTAAAATCCTCAACAAAACACTTGCTAATCAAATTCCAGAACATATCAAAAGAATTATGCACCATGAACAAGTGAGTTTCAACCCAGGTATGCAAGGATGGTTCAACATAAGAAAATCAATCAAAGTAAAACACCACATAAATAGATTGAAAGAAAAAAATCACATGATTAGCTCTATAAATGCAGAAAAAGCATTTGACAAAATACAGCACTGTTTCCTGATAAAAACACTGCAAAAGATAGGAATATCTTCATCTGAACATGATAAAGGGTATATATGAAAAACCCAAAGCTAACAAAAATGCAAATCTAAACTACAATGAGATACCATCTTACACCCATTAGAATGGCGGTTTTAAAAAAACAGCAGACTATAAGTGTTGGAGAAGATGTGGAGGAATGGGAGCACTCTTCCACTGCTGGTGGGATTGTAGAAAGGTCCAGCTACTGTGGAGGACAGTTTGGCTGTTCCTCAAAAAACTAACTATAGATCTTCCACATGATCAAGCGATTCCACTGCTGGGTATATACTCAGAAGAATTGAAGGCAAAGACACAAACAGATATGTGCACAACAATGTTCATAGCAGCATTGTTCACTATTGCCAGAAGTTTGAATCAACCCAGGTGCCCATCAACAGATGAATGGATAAACAAAATGTGGTACATGCATACAATGGAATATTACTCAGCTGTAAGAAGGAATAAAGTGCTAACCCATGGGATAATATGAATGAATCATGAAGACCTTATGTTGAGTGAAGCAAGCCAGGCATTGAAGGATGAATAATACATGACCTCACTGATATGAATTAAGGAACTTGAGCAGTCTCAGAGAGCTTTTGTCTGTAAGATAGGTTTACAAGAAATAGAAAGAGAAGAGAAGGTTGTAAGCCGTTACCCATACGGATGTAATCTATGGTACAGTGATAGAGTGTAGTTGCATATTGAAAGTATAGGACAGGAGGGCAGTGTATTATTGGGTTGGGTGGTGCAGGGTTGTTAGATGGGTAGATTGGGAAGGATGGGATAGAAGGTCCCAGATAATGGGGAGATGGTTGAGAAAGGGACTAAGTGAACACTGGGGATTTGTGGGTATGAGGTTGAAAGTACAGAGGTGGGATTGCTTTTATGGCAATATGACAAGGAAGGTCACTGGTTTAGGTGTTGTTTGGGGGGGGCATTCGGGATACAGCACACCGGGAATAGGCTTCTAGGGAGTGTGTGAGTGTTCATTCTGTCATAATGTGTTGTATCAGTGGGTGGAGACCCGCATAATGAGCGGGGAGAAGTTGGAATCCCATCTTTGGGAGGACAGATTTGGTCTGAAATAGACAAGTGGGAGTCTCTCAAGAGCAAGGGTGTTTCCTAATAGGGGAGGACAAACCAGTGTGTCAAGATCTCTTATTGCATATAACTATGACTCTTGTCATCCAACTAGTCAAGCCAGGGGATCATTATGGGCCCTGTGGTGGGCCTTGGGGGGGGATGGGGTGGGAAGAATAGAATAGATCAAACAGGGTGTATTTAGTGGTCAGTGGAAATGTTCTTCATTACCATACAGTGATGGACACAGGACATGTTAAATATCATTAAAATTTATAAAAGTGTACAGTCTAAAATGCAAACCATAGTGTAAACCATTGACAATGTTTAGAAGTTATGTTTCATTATTTGTATATCAGTTATAACAGTGCTAACATCCACACATAAAAAGATACTAATATGGGGTGGAGGAAAGGGGGAGGATGTTGGGTATATAAGAGTCTCCTGTATTCTGTGTGTGGCTTTGCTGTGACCTAAAACTTCTTTGAAAGCAAAATGAAAATTAGTGAGACACTGGGGAATAACAGGAAGAAGATGCCATGGTACAGACTGGACACCAGATTTTGCAGTGATTAAAGGCCAAAGGTCAAAAAATATTTTTATATTTTTCATTTTTTAAATACCTTTTAATTTTACTTTATTTTTAGTTTTTTAAAAATTTTATATATTTTATCTCTTACATTTAAACTTATCATTATTATTTCATTTTCCTATTAATTGTATTCATCTATTGTAAAGGCTTCATCTTTGAAGAAGCTTTGGATCACAGAAGGGTTACAACTGGTGCAAGGGTGGATCATTGGTGTGCAGTGTTATGGATGGGGGATGCATGGGAGGAAGGTCACCTGAGCAGAACTATAAGGTATATAAAAATGTTCAGATGTTCACAGGGCATTGTCACTCCAAAATGAGAGAATATTGAATTACCACCCTCTAGAGCTCTTCCACACTCTCTAAGGGAGCAGCAACAGTTCCACAAGTGCAGGGGCAGTGACGGCAAAGAAGGATGATCCACTGATGGGCCCTCGATATGGATGACTAGCCTTATGAGTCTTTGCTCTTGAAATTGATACTCAGCCTATTGTTATGGGGTCCCTCAGGGTTGCCTCCTGAGAGCCTCCTTGTTGCTCAAATGTGGCCTGTCTCTAAGCCAAACTGAGCATATGAATGCATTACCATCCTCCCAGTATGGGACATGACTCCCGGGAATGAGCCTCCCTGGCACTGAGGGATTGTTACCAAGTGCCAACTGACAATGCAACTGGAAAAAGACCTTGAGTGAAAGGGGAGAGATATAAAGACAAATGAGATTATATGGCTAAGAGACTTCAAAAGGGATTGGGAGGTCATCCCAGAGGTAACGCTTGCTACACCTCAGTAGGATCTCATAGAATTCCAAAGTGTATATCACCCCTGATAGTGGGGCTCCTGTCAACCAAGGCCCTATGTCTGGTCAGATGGCTCTGCAGTTTTGTGCCTTGACAGTGGGCCCTACTTTGGAGTTTGTGCTCCTGAGAGTGAAAGACATGGACTCAACTATATCTTCCCTGCACATGGCTCATCTGTTCCTTATATTCAAACTTATACTTGGTGCTGGAGTTTGTAGGTGTACATCCAGAGACTTGAGTCTTTGGGCTGTCCATATGCCAGCTGGGCCCAGAATGTTGGTGGAGCAGCAACCCCTACACTACAGCTCATGAGACTCACCCAGGACAACTGGCAGGGTGATGATGATTAAGAATGTCCATCCCAGGGAATGGAAAGAATCTGCAGCTGCAGGTAGGACAATCCCATCCATCTTCCCCATGGGATATAAGCCCCCTCTCACTTGGAGGTGGAGTGGACATCACCATCCCAGACTCCTCAGAAAGGCAGGAAGAGCTATGGACCAGAGTGGACTTACTGGTATTCTACTATAGACTTATTGTGATTCAAGCAATGGAAGAATTTACAACTTTGATGTGGAGTCAGCGGCCACTGGAGGCTCTGGGGTCAGGGGGAGGGAAAAGCAGTTGTAATATAGGGGCTTTTTCAGGACTTGGAAATTGTCCTGAGTGACATTGCAACCACAGATGTAGGCCATTTTATATCATCAAATAACATGCAGATCTTTGTGGGAGCGAGTGTGAACTGTGGTTCATGCTTAATGGCAAAGCCCCAGGATGTGTTCATCAATTGCAATTTATGTGCCCCACTAATGAAGGATGTTTATATGGGAGGTTATGGGAGGTGTGGGAGGTGGGGCATATGGGAATCCCTATATTATGTAGTGACATTTATGTAATCTAAGTATCTTTTTAAAAAATTTAAAAAATTTTTTTAAAAACTGCAGCAAGGGCCAAAAGAGAATGCTTCCACTCATTGTGAAAGAATGTTTGTGTCATACAGGCAGTATACTGGCCTGGATCCAGAGCACCTGATAATGCAAAACTAGCCTATATGATCTTCATCAGTCAAAGTGTTTCAGATATAAGGAAAAAAATACAAAAATTAAAACGGGGAATTAGGAATGCCTATGTCTCGAATAATAGACGTTGCTTTCAAAGTCTACAAAAATAGAGACCAAACCCATGAATAGCAAATAAGGTGCCAAGACACACTGCTAGTTGCAGCCATAAACCACAACCTGACAGGTGCAAGAAATACAGCAATGAATGAAAATAATTGATCACATTTATGACCCTTTGGCCCTCCTGCCACTAACTAAAATAACCACCCCCATTAGGACCACAACAATGACCTATTACAAACATAAGGGGCACAGGAAATGAGAGTGTCTGAACCATCGAAAGCAGGGAGAACCAAGAATTGCTCCAAGTCAGCCCATCAAATGCTCCAGGTCACTGAGAGTGTGAGGGACAACACTGACAGAACTCAGTGGCAAATTTCAACCCCACTCCGCACATCAACAATTCTCACAAGGAGCCACAGGTAAACTGTGATGGTGGGAAAGAATCTTGTTGATTTTCTGGTAGATACAAGAGCTACTTACTCTGTTTTAAATGAAAAACAATGCTTCCTCTGTAAAGACTGTGACTATTACTGGGTTTCTGGGCGCATTTACCTTTCCTACAACCCCTCATATAGCAATTAAGGGACACTAATTTAAACCACAGCTTCTTTTATATGCCTGAATATCCTATGCTGCTGCTAGTATGGAATCTGTAAAGCAAAGTATATGATCTGGTAACTGTCTCTTAAGAAAGAATAATTATTAAGGTTCTTATTGAACAAGAATGTACTCTTCAAGCTGCCTTACTACACTTAGATGGAGAGACCCAACTTGAGGTCCCAAAGATATCCTCCTAAAAGTAAATCCAGAAATATGGGCTGATAGGATGCCAGGGAGAGACAGAGCTGCTGAACCAATAATGGTAAAAAATTCTCCCATGTGCAAAAAGCCCTCATTTATAGCAGTATCCATTGAACAAATGAGGCCATAGAATTTACAAATCCATTAATAAATTTTTTAAATTTATTTTTCTGTGATATCTATTAATTTGACCATGCTACTCTCCATAAAATACTCCTATCTTGCCTTCTAAGAAGCCTGGTATAAGTACAGATTGATGCAGCAATTGAAGGAAATTTATCGGATAATAAAATACATTCACGCAGTACTGAAAACCCTTACATATTACTAGCAACCTCATCTGAGACTTTCTATTGTTTCACAGTATTGGATTTAAAAGATGCCTCCTACTGTGATCCTCTGAGGCCTGAATCCCAAGAGTTATTTGCTTTTAATGGAAGTTCCCCAAACCAATGTAAAGCAACAATATTGCTGCATGTGCTCTTAATGAGATTTAAAAATTCCCCAATTCTATTTGGAGAAAGACTAGCTATGGATTTAAGAAAGCTTTAACTTCAAGTGAGTATTTTACTACAATATGTAGACCATATCCTGATTGCCATTACCAAAAAGCAGATCAGAATTCTGTCTTAATTCTCATCTTCCTGGCAGACCAAACATGCAAGGTCTCCAAGAAAAACTCAAATTTTAAAGCTTGCTTTGAAATACCCAGGATATGAGCTGTCTAAAGGAGAAAGTCATTTGTTGCCTGAGAGGAGATAGAAACATTAAGTAAAGTGGTTTTACCAATGGCTAAGAGGGAACTCTGAGGGTTTCTATGAATGACTGAATTTTTGTCATATTTGGATGAGTTCAAAGAAGTAAGGAGATGGGGCAAGATCATGTTGATCATCTGGTGTCTCTTATACTGTTTTGATTTTTGCCTTTACTGTGATGGGATATCTTGTAAGTTTTGTGAAGCAATGTGACATGGCCCAACATACTCTACATAAAGAAAATTAGAGGATTACATTAAATATATATATATATATATAAATATATATATATATATATTTTTTAAAGAAACTTTAGAACACATAAATGTTACATCACAAATATAGGGGATTCCCATATGTCCCACCCCCTACTCTTCCCACACTTCCCAACATTAGCATCATCTTTCATTAGTGTGGTACATTTGTTACAATTGATTAACACATTTTGAAAGATTGTATTAATCAAGGACTATAGTTTAAATTGTGTTTACACTTTGCCTTGCTCAATTTTTTAGGTTTTGTATAATGGCTTATATCTGTCATTGCAATGTCAAGCAGGATAATTCCAATGTACCAAAATGGCCCCATGATGCACCTATTCTTACCATTCCTTCACCTCAGAAATTCTGGTGGCTGCTGACTTTATATCAGTGACACAAGTTTTTCCAAAGCTAAGAAAATCATAAGTCTCCTTTAGTCCATAGTGCATTAACCCCTTATGTTTGTTCATTCCTCAAACTTGAGGATTTTGAGATGGTGAAGCCCACCCTGTCTCTGATTGAGAAGGGACTTAGATCACATGGGAAAGATAGATGGAACTGTATTGTTTGCAGTTGCAGGCATTCTCTGCTGCCTGTGATAGGCATTGTCCATCATCATCCTTTTGTTAGTTTTCCAGGGTGGGTCCAATGAACAGAGTGTAGGGGTCGCAACTCTGCTGAGATTCCTGCCTCTACCAGCATATGAAAAGATTGAAAATTTAAGTCTCTGGGACACATATTTAACAAGTAGAGTGCTAGTTAAAGGTTTAAATACAATTTTCAGAGGAGCCATACTTAAGAAAATTATAAATGAGCCTAACTCTGTTACATTGGGGAGCATATACTCCAAAGTAAGGCCCATTGACAGGTGCTGAATTCCAGACATGGTCTGCCCTGCCTTTATTGTCATGATGTCTCTAGAGCCCTCAGGAACCCCACTGTTTGAAGCACTGTATACTGTGGCAGTCAATGAGATACTGGTGAGACATGCATAAATGTAACCTCTGGAATAACTCCTGATTCACTTTGAAATCCCTTAGGCAAAAAAAACTAATTTATATTTAATATTTCTCCCTTTTTCTCAAGATCTTTTGCAGATTCATCACTAATCAGTGCTTGGTAATAATCCGTTTGTTCCAGGGAGGCCCATTACCAGGGGTCAATGCCTGATGCCAGGGGTAAGGTAGTGTATTTACATACTAAGATTGGCTTAGAGAGAGGCTACCTTTGAGCAACAAGGAGGAATTCAGGAGGTAACTGTTAGGCAAAATATAACACTAGGCTAAGTTTCAAGATCACAAAAAAAGATTCATAAAAACAATCATCAATATCAAGAGTCTGGTGTAATGGTCTGTCCTCCTTCTTTAGACACTTCCCATGTACTCAGGAGATTCTTGCCACTCTATTAGAGAATGTAGCAGGACTCCCCAGGATGGGAATTCAATATTCTTTTAGTTATTATGAGGGTTTCAACCCACAGAGACAATGCTCCCATGAACACTTTAACATATTCATATGCCTTAGAGATATGGCCCAGGTGTTCTCCTCCCCACATATCCTCCCATCAATGACACCCTGCACCACTTAAGACTTTCCCAAACAAGAAGGAGGATGACTTTCATTTAACTGAGCTTAAATTTTAGCTATTTCACTACCCACCTATGAGTCATCTTGTGAAGATAAACTATGTTGATTATCTACCTAAATCCCACTGACTATTGTCAGACACTCAGTAAGGGCTCAGTAAATATAATCCATTTTTACCATTATTATATACCAGCAATCATTTGCAAATAAAAACTAATGTCCATGTTTTGTCATGTTCTAATCCAGTCTTATCTTATTTAACATAATTAGAAGACTTCAAGTTTTACAATACATATAACTTTCACATACCATCATGAACAAAGGTATTTTGTCTTAAAAAATACTTCATACCAAATTTTACATATTTGCAATATGCACTGATATACATAGGGGCATGCAAATAGCTAATATTTTCATATTTTCCAAAGCTTATATCACATTATTTAATAACATCATAAATGCTTTCAAAAATATATATTCAATTAAAACTAAGCAAACCTTGAACCAAAGAACAGTATGTATTTTCTAAATTGTAGAAATTTAGAATTTCTACAATTTAGAATTGTAGAAATTTAGAACAAATGTAGAATTGTTTTTTCTTTAGTAAAAAACATTCAGTTAATACTTAATTTCTGAGTTCTACATGTAGCACAACGAATAAATTTGAGTGTGTACCTCTGATTATCCATAAATGAATAGTTTATTAAATATATCCAGGAGTGGATCCTGATTCCAGACAAGTACCAACATTCAATTTCTAACAGATACTTTCAAGATTACTTTTATCAATACATATTCCACCATCAATGTACAAGAATTTCAGAGTTCTGAAATCTTGCTTATGAATATATGCTACTTATATAAGAGGTAAAGATTGAGACAATTCAATCAGATTTCATTTGATAGAGCAAAATAGTTTTATTTACCTTAATGCATCGTTATATTTTTAATATTCAAATACTGGTCTCTGTTTCAAATGTATATAAGCAAAGTCCATGTCAGCAAAGAAACTCAGATATTTTCAATTAGACAGTTAAAAATTTTTCATATTTCTTTAATATTTTATTATTTTTAGTTGTGATAAGATGGAGAGTTAGGTTAATGCTGATAAAGTTTTTGTTGAAGTCACATAGAAATGACACATTTTATAGTAGAGCTGTTCTGCTAATTAACCAAACATTTTATTTAATCTCCTGGACACATGACTAGACTATTTCTCAGAATCCCTTACTGTCAGGTATAACAAAGTGACTGAAATGTAGAGTAACTCTTATGTGGTATCCCAGCATCAAAGTCACTTAGAGTTCCTTGTTTGTCCTGAGTGGCTTTCTACACTGGCTTTCTGCTTTTAGATTCTGTATTTTCCAATTGATCAACAATGAAATGTTGATGAAATATTGATAAAAGCAAAAATGAAGAATCAAAGAATGGAAAGTGGTTACAGAGGAAGAGAACATGCCATTGCAAACAAACAACTGTTTGCGGTCATATTGATTATTTGGTGATCCAGAAGCAATAGTTTAAGCTTACAAATCAGAGCAGGAATGTTTCTAACATGTATTTCATTAAAAAATTTAAATAAAAAGATGTAATCTCATGAGTCCATTTCTAAATCAATATGTTTTTGTTGATCAATGAGTAAACATTAATAATCATTCAAATTAAGTAATGTATTCTATTAGAGTGCTGAACTATATATTAGAAAGGTGTATTTTTTTTCTTTAAATTATTAGAAACCTCTTCTCACCAGTTTATATCAAATTAATTTTGTGATTACACTTGCTTTTGAAAAGTAGGACTTTTCATAATTACATTTTAGTTAACCCAAATTCATGTTCATTTTGTGAAAGGAGAGTTTATTATCACAAATCCTGTTTCAACAAAGCCATTCCTGTTCAGATAATCATTATTGCTTGTAAAAATGCCTTGATAAGCAGTAAAGAAACAAAACATATTTGTGACAGCAGCTTTGAATAGAAGGTGACAACTAGGGTCATAATTTTTCAGAGAACCTCAAGCTATATAGAGTAATAAGACTCTTTGAGAGAAGGAATTAAAGTTGTACCGTTCTTGATGGAGATAAAGAAATACAATGAAGGATAGGAAAGGATAAGAGTAAAAAGTGAAGGAACCAGTAAAATAGTATAAGGCTAGGGCAATAGAAGAGATGAAGGGCAGGTGGGGAATTCTTCTGTGGTGGAGTGGCTATATTACTTTTAGAACAAGGAAGAATGAAGTTATGATATAATCTACTTTTCTCAGGCTTATGGCAGCATAGGCACTTAGATTTGGGATCTTTGAAATTCCAGAGAGAGAGATACGCTGCCTAAGCCAAAATTATCTAGAATTTAAGGGACAAAGAAATCTCCATTTTTGAAACTTAAAATTCCTTTATTTTGCTTTTGAATTTAAAAAATGTAGAATCATGAAAATTGCCACTTTCTTCTTGATAGTTAATAAACTATGAAAGTCTTTGCACCCATAGTGTAGAGGCATACTTCGTTTCATTGTGTTTCACCTTATTGCACATCATAGATACTGGGGTTTTTACAGATTGTAGGTGTGTGGCAACCCTACATTAGGCAAATCTATTGGTGCCATTTTTCCAACAGCATGTGCACACTTTGTATCTCTTTGTCATATTTTAATTTAAGGTATGCACATTGTTTAGACAAAAATGCTATTTCACACCTGATAGACTAAACTATAGTGTAAACATATCTTTTATATGAATTGAGAAAACAAAAGCTGTATGACTCATTTTACTGCAATATTTTCTTTATTGCAATGGTCTGGAACTGAACTGGTGATCATTGTGAGGTATGCCTTTATTGAGATGCCTATAAAATATTGAGGTATAAAATCATAGTCTTTCAAACAAAATGACATACTCAAGGAATCAAAGGCATGGCCTTACCATCACTGAGATTTGAGTTTAAATTTGCAAAATGGTACTTATTATACTTCTGAATTTGGGAAAGTGTTGCCTGTTCTTAATCTCATATTATTGATGAGATTTAATGCATGCAAAAGCCTAGATTTATATGATTGCAATGTATTTGTATAAGGCATTCCTAAATTATGGACTTAGGTCAGAGCAACAGCTTCTGCTGCTTTTCAGAATTAGGGGCTCCTGTGGTTGTTGTTTCAGCACTTCCTAATTTCATAGGTATGCCCAGAAGTACATTTTTCATGACTCTGCCTTGTTCTCTTATTTCCCCTAAATACTGGCACTGATTGTGGTCCTTGTTTATACAAAAGAACTCCCTGGACACCCAGATATGCAGAACTTGGAACTGTATGGGACGTGATGTTACATGGGGTTTACTTTGAACAGTAAGGGATCACAGCTTGCAAATATATTACTTTTTCCCATCTTATTTCTTTGGAAACTTAAGCTTCACTAATGTCCCTAATTGGTTTATTGAGTCGGTTCATCACTTCTGAATGACAGTGTAACCAGTGATATATCAGTATGTGTATGGAATCTTTGAGCCAAATTCTTTTTTTCCATCCTTTATTTAAAGAGGATTCCATGAAAAGTTTGATTAGAAAAAATATTGTAAGTTAGTAATGTGGAATTGGTATATACCATGTAAACTTTTATGGGATTATTTTATTGAAAACTAGTAAATGATAGAAATACAAGATTTTATATTGCTTTTACAAAAAATATGCCGATATAGATGAAGTAGGCAGAAAAATTGCTTGCTCTCCCATAGATGTCCAAGTCCTAATTCCCAGAACCTGTAATTCTCTACCTTTCTTGGCAAAATGGACTTTTCTGATGAAATTAGTTAAGGAAATTGAGATGAGGAGATTTTCTTGTGTTATTTGGGCATGACCGAAATTCTGTTTAAAATCACAAAGGATTTTACGTATGACAGATGGAGGCATGAGCAAAAGAAACAGAGAATAAGTTTGATAACAAAAGCATGTTGGAGTGACATGATTACTGGCTTGAAGGGGTTTACAAGCCAAAGAATAAGGACAGTCTGTAGAAGCTGGAAACAGCAAGAAAACAGGTTCTTATAGAGCCTCTAAAAGCAATGCAGCCTGCTGACACCTTGTTCATATAGCAAACCTATTTTTGCTTCTGTCTTCTGGATAATTTTTAGTTGTTTTAAGCTACTAAATATGTGGTAATTTGTGTCAACAGTAATAAGAAACTAATACCTGAGACAGAAAATCAATTTTAGAAAATTCATATGTAAACCTAATAAAAAGGAAGAAAATTCTACAGTCTTCAACCTTGACCTAAATTCACTTAACAAAGCATATTGGATTGGTAATATGTCAGGGTGACTTTAGCCTTTCTGCTCCAGTTCTGTTCATCTCACCAGATTCATAGAGAATCATTTTTTTAATTGGGAAGTATTCTTCTCCAATTGCTCATATTTTGGCTGATAAAGCCAAATAAGCTTCTAATAAATTAAAATCAAACAATAAAACAAATATTTCAAAAACATACAAAGTTTGAAAACTAATGTAATCAAATTAATGCCAATTTTGTATCTTGAGACCATAAATATCCATGGTATATTTTGACTTTTCTGCTTTCAGCTCTTCTCTTTATTTATGACCAATGCTAGAAATTCATTCACTGACCTAAAACACACTTCTAGGTTTTTGCTCATTGACAACTTACATGCAAATGTCATAACTGTAGTTTATTACTAGACAGTTGTAACTTCGCATATCATGCCTCTCTCCATCAGTCCATCCAAAGGTTGATGCATTTTACAAATGCATAGATCTTTCACATGACTTTCAGCTCCTTAAGAAATGGTGTCACTTGCAAGACAATTACTTTGTCATTGTTATTTTCCCCTAACATCATTTTCACCCCAGAGCCCACTAAATAAAAATGCCAAAGATTGTGTCTTTAATATTATGGTTTTATAACAAAGGCAATTCTAGACAACAGTGACTATCATAAGACTATCATATGGAAAAATATCAGTGCTTACCGTCTTTAGATGAACATAAACATTTTGCTTTGTGTATATAACTGAATGAGAGGGATGAAAGGTAGAATCCTTTTTCTTTTTTTCAGTACATTGTGCAATATTTGTTATTCCATGTGTTTCCAGCACTTTTATGTTAAGTTTTATTTTCCCCTATAATTTTATTTTTTGTGATATAAATTGACTTTAAGGTGAAAATAAAAATGGGCCAAAAAATTGGGAAATTGATGGAAAAATGGTGTAATAAAAGGAAAAATAATAATAAAATGGAAGCAGATGTGACAAGCAGTTGGGTGCCTGCTTACTACATGGGAGGTCCTGAGTTTTGTTCCTGGTTCCTACTGGAGAGGATGAGCATGACAGCAGGGTGATGCAACAAGATGGCACAGCAAGCTGATGCAACAAGATGATGCAACGAGGAGACACAGTTAGGAACACAATGAGAGACACAACAAGCAGGAAGGTGATGTGGCTCAAGCAATTGGGTGCCTCCCTCTGACATGGGAGGTGCCGGGTTCGGTTCCTGGTGCTTCCTAAAAAGAAGACAAGCAAGAACCCTCTTCAACTGCTGGGGAAAACTCACCTTTCTGTACACATGATGGGGATCCTCTCTTGGCCCAAGGAGATGCCTTAATTCCAGATCTCTGCTTCCACAGTTTTCTTCTTAAAGCTGATTCTCTTTCATTCTCTCCTTTCCATGTCTTCTTTTATCCAAGCTGACAGTGGTTTTGTTCATACAGCTCTCTCAAAAACTTTGTTGGTTTACCATGCAGAAAGCAGGGATCCAAGCCATCAGACAGTAAGACTTTCCACAAGTCTTTCCTAGATAACTGCATCTTTAATTCTGATTTACAAGTTCCAAGTTTAGTAAAGTCTTTGAATGGGGCATTTTCATCTGGGAATTTGATTTCCAGAAACTTGGAAGTTCCAGAATCAGTTTCTGTTTTCTTTGTGCCCAAAATTTCAGTCCTTAGTGTATTTTGCTCATCTAGTAATTTGCTATAAACTGCAAGGAGAAGCCAAGCCACATTCTCTGGGTTTTCTTTGGAAAGTTCAGCTAAATGCTCAGGTTCACCATTTTCAAATTCTGTCTTCCATATAACACCAGGAATCTTGCTAAGATCTTTGCAACTTTAAAAAATGGATCACCCTTCCTCTAGTTTCCTTAATAGTTTCATCATTTACTTCCAAGGCATCATAAAAAGACTCCTTCGTGTCCATATTGCTATCAACAGTTTCTTCAAAGTGACCTTGGCTTTTTCCATCAAGCATTTCACAATTCCTCCAAAAAATACCCCTTACCCATTTATAAAACTGTTCCAACATTTTGGTATATGCAAAAGCACTACCCCACTCCTGGTACCAAATTCTTTATTAGTCAGCGAAAGGGGTGCTAATGTGAAATACTGAAAATGGATTGGTCTTTATAAAGGGTATTTATTTGGGGTAGAAGTCCACAGATACCAGGCCATAAAGCATTAAGTTTCTTCTCTCACCACAGTCCATTGCACGTGTTAGAGCAAGACAGCTGCCAGCATTTGCCAGGGTTCAGGCTTCTTGGGTTCCTCTCTTCCTGGGGCTGCATTTCTCTCCGGGCTTAGCTCCTATTTCCTCCACAAGGTCAGTTGTAGACAATCAGGTGAATGGCTTGCTTCTCTTCTCCTGGGGCCTTCTTTCCAACATCAAAACTTCTTCTCAAAAAACTGCTTCAACTCTGTTCTTTGCCTTGCCTTTTATATTCGATTCCCCACCCACCAAGGGGTAGGGCTCAATGCTCTCCTGACATGGCCCAGTCAACTCCCTAATCATAACCTAATCATGCCCAGATTAACAGATCAGTTTACAGGCATGATCCAATTATATTTTTGGAATTCATAATTACATCAAATTGGGCAATGGCTACAATGTATAATAATGATTATATCTTCATAACAAATCCAAGAGGTGAGTCTATTATTACTTGCCATAACAGATCTCAGATGAGGAGGAAAAGCATATACAATTTAAGTAATTTGCTCAAAACTAAATATCTCATATGAGTGATACCAGCAGGCAAAAATAAAATTTCTGAGTACAGATTCCTTGCTTTTAAGTAATTTAACATATAGAATGAAAGACCAAAATGATCTTTTCAATTTGTCCACTGAGGTTCATGCCTCCTGACAATACTTTATGAAATAATGAATTCTTCATTATGTCAGTGGTAGAAATAAGAGAGAAAGGGATGTTTTTAAGGACTTTTGTCATTGATGTGGAGGCAATGGCCACTGGAGTTTCTGAGAGAAGGGAGAGGGAAAACTTGGTGTAATTTGGGGACATTTTTGGGATTTGGGAGTTGCCCTGAATGACATCGCAATGGCAGATACAGGCCATTATATATCTTGTCATAACTTATAAAAATGTGTGGGAGAGATTGTAAACTACAATGTAAACTATAATCCACGCTTAGTGGCAATGCTTCAAAATGTGTTAATCAATTGTAACAAATGTACCACACTAATGAAGGCTGTTTTTAATGTAGGAAAGTGCGGGTAGAGGAGGGAGCAGGGCAAATGGGAATCCCTTTTTTTTTATGTAACATTTATGTAATCTAAAAGTATCTTACAAAATAAAAATAAGAGTAAAAAATAATTAAGGAAGAATTGGTTTCTCTAGATTTGAGATATCATTCAGATGGTTGATACGTGAAGAATTTGCAGGTTTTTATCCTGGGTGAACAATAATATGAAGATGATAAAAATAGAAGGAGATGTAGAAAAAAATAGAGTAGGAAGAGGGAGAGGAGGAGGAGAGGAACTGAGAATGAGTTGGAAAAATAGAAGTAGAAGCATATGTAGATTTAGAAGAAGAAAGGAGAAGGAAAAGGAGAAGGAAAAAAGGGCAAAAGGAAAATGATGATGAAGGTGAAGGAGGAGAAAGTTTGGAAAAGGAGGTGGATGAGATCAGTTTACCTATGATGATTTTGAAATTCAATTAAAATTTTAAAGTCCACAACTAGAATCCCAGAAATATATTTTACTGGCATATGTGGAGTTATACAAAAAGAAGATATATAAAGCAACCACACTTGATAAAATGAAATGGAATATAGAACTTTATACTTCTACTTAGATGGAGAAATCTACACAAAATATTGCTCCAACTTTTTAATTTAAAAAAAGCCATACAATACAAAAATAATTTCCTTGAGCCCACCAGAAAGTTGATGTTGCAAACATTTAAGTAATTTCAATTCAAAATAAGGATCAGACCCTCAAAGAGATGTGACAAATTATCCATTTCTACTTTTTCAAAGGGTGGAAGAAATAGTTGGACATAGTACAAGCAGGTAATAATAAATCAGCTAAATTATATAGAACTGTTAAGCCAAGCTGTCTAGACTATCAGATGGAAAAAGAAGAGAAACCTAGGATCAAGGGATTTGCATTCACTCTCAAAATCTTCTCTGCAGTTATGTACCAAATGTTCATGAGAAAGATTAGGGGCTGGCTAGGAGAGGTTCAGTCAACATCAAGTTTCAACCCACAAAATACTAAACATCTTCCTATCTAACCAAATGAAAAGACCACTATTACTTTGCCAACTACAGCTTTATTCTTACTTTAGTCTTAACAATAGATGATTTATTGAGATACCTACTCATAGGATTGCTCCAGTTTTCTGAGAGCATCCAATTTATAACAGAATTTGCTTCCACATATCCTCCTCCTAATTATCCAAACAAAGCCTAGAACTTATCATAGGTAATTTATAGCACCCTCTTATGGAGAATCTGCATATTTCCTCATAGCGTGTATTCTTCTTCACTGCATTAAATGGAAAAGCCCTGTTGTTGAACAACATGTGTTCCTCGTGGTCTTTGGTTAAAGAGAATTGACAACTAATAACTTCAAATATTTACTGGAGAAGATGAACAACATGCATAGGAAAATGGAAAATTTCAACAGAGATGGATACTATAAGGTAATTTCCAATAAAATCCTGGAAATAAAATGTTTAAAAGCACACAGAGAGAAACACAATATCAGAAATAAAGAAATATTTCAAAAGTTCAAAGGTAGAGTCCATAAAACTGAGAAAAGGGTGAGTTAACTTGAATATAAGCCAGTAGGAATTAACCAAAAAGAAAGATAGTTAAAGAAAAAGAAAGTGGTAAAATATTATCCAAGAACTGTGGGACAATATGAAACAGCTTAGTATACAAGTAGTTATGGTTCAGCAACAGGAATAGAATAGAGAGGGAATGGACCAGAATAAATATTTAAGGAGATAATAGCCAAGACATTTCCAAAATTAATGAAAGATATCAAATCACAGGGCCCCAAATATTAGCGAACTCTAAGGAAGGATAAATAGAGAAACAGTCAACTGACCATAAAACACATGTAAATTCATCATATTCACTGCTGAAAAACAAATATAAGTATATAATTATGAAGGCACTCAGATAAATACATATCAAATGTGGAAGAACAAACATAATTATCATAAAAGACTTGACAACAATAATGATACAAGCAGGAAGATAATGGTAAGTTATATTTAAATTACTGATTGATAAAAAAAAAATTCAGATCTCAATTTAAATACCCACTGAAAACAACTTTCAAATATCAGTACATAATAAATATTTTCTAGGAAAATTTGTACACACACACAAATAGAAGGAGAGGAAAATACTTTTTCTGCCAGGACACTTATACTTTAAAAGTCAAGTCTCTGAAAGCCATTGATTATACATTTTGGATCCATTAGAAGAAACATCAGCTATGTACAGTGGGGGAAGCATACAGAGATTGAGAGGTGAGGAATTTTCTTATTTGTTTGTTTGTTTTTTCTTTGTTATTATTATTGAAATAATGAAAATACTCTAATAATGATTGATGTAATGAATGCAGACTATGTGATTATATCAAATACCATTGATTGCCCACTTTGAGTAAATTGTAAGCTTTATTAATATGTATCAATAATATTGATTTGTTTAAAAAATACCTACATAGGTATATGACAATAGAATGACAATTCTGCTAAACATATGTATAAATGATACTAAACTGTAAAAATGAAGATAAATATATCAATAAGTTGATGTGTAAAATTTTAATTGTTTTAAAAATAATTGCCTAAAGTCAAACGAGGTAGATGAATTGCTGGGTTTAAGAAATAGATAAAAGTAAAATTTATTACAAAAAGAACAAAATGGGAAAGAAGAATCTTTACTATTTTGTAATTTTAATTTGGTCATCTATTATATTAGGTAGACTATGATAAATTAAATGTGCATAAAATAATACCTATGACAAGCACTAAAACAGAGAAAATAAAAATTATAAACATAAAGGATTAAAATAAGGATATCACTATAATCAGAAACAAGTATTAAAGAAGAGTAGAAAATGTTATAAACAACTTTTAGATTGTAAAATTGATAACTTAGATAACATAAAAGTGTACATTTCCTTTAAAATCAGAAGAAATGTGTAACATATTTAGTCCAATGTCTCTAAAAGAAATTGTATTTTTACGTAAAAGTCATCCAGATAAGAAAAAATTATGAAATAGTTTTCTAAATGTAATATCTCACCTTTGGAAGGTAGGCAGAGTACTGACTGAAATCTATTCAAACTAGCAGAAATGGACAACCCCTTGGGAGATAGTAGAGCAATAATATAAAAGAAATCTAGGTTCCAGGATTACTGCAAGGAAACGAACCACCCATAAAGCCTAGTTAGCTAGAGTCAGCACTGGTGCACCCAAGCATGATACTTTCCCTCGGTGAGCTACACTATTTCTGAAACCCTTGCTTATACTAATAAAGGTTACTTATACTAATAAAGTCCTTACTTATACTAATAAAGGTTAAATTCCCAGCCCAATCACATCATCTGATATTCACTGTTTCCTGTACAGGCTTCTTTATTTCTGTAAATATTTGTACGTTTGAGTATATTTAGCAGCTATCTCCAAAATTGCAGTCTTCTATTAGCAGCTCTAGTGATGTCAGGAAAACACATACCCGTTACATCCCTGTATTTGGTGATAGTTTTTAATATAATAAAGAAATGTATGGTACGTTTACAACTCTGAAAAGACTAGTATATATTTTTAGGAAAAATGTCATGTGATAACATGGTGATTAAGAATTTGAGCTCCAAATTCAGTCTGTCTGGGTTCTAATTTGAACCTGACCATGAATTAAGCAATGAAACCTCTCTGTAAAATTCAGTCATTCAAATATATTTATTGTGGCACTCTTCTAGGTTTTGGGGACACAATATTGAACATAGCTGGCAAAAATCTTGTGCTCATACAGCTTTCATTGTGTAGGAAAACAGAAGAAACGAAAGATATCAACAGACTATATAGAATGTAACATTGCATGAGTGCTATGGAAAAGAAATGTCTCAGTGGTGAGACACAGATCAGGTGCATCTTTAACTTGGTATAAAAGATGGTCTTAAGAGTTAGAGAATGAAAAGGATCCATGAAGGTATTTGGAGGAAGAGAATTTCAAGAAAAAGAAAAATTGTAAGTATTCCAGGCTGCATCAGTACTAATGTGTAGAGGCAAGGGCGAGGAGGTCTGTGTGGCCACTCCAGCATGAGCTAGATCATATTGGCTCTGTGAGCTCTTGTAAAAAAAAATTACTTTTACTCTTATTGTGATGGGAATTCTTGGGAGTTTCATAAAGAAACTGTAATAAGACAACTTATGTTTCAACTGTATCGCTCTCACCTCTACATTGGGATTACACTCAAGGGGTATAAAGCAGAAAAGAGGGAGAAACAATCTAAAGGATGTGAAAATAATTTAAAGATTTAGATAATGTTTTTCGGGGCCAAGGTAGTAGGAGAAGAGATGTTGAGAAATAATCACTCTCCAAATATATCTGCAGTATCTATTGGTATACTAATGTACTTGATGTGATACATGCATGAAGTAGAGAAAATGCCAGTTTGAGTCTTAAGTCTTTGATCCAGTAGGAGGATAACTTTTCATTCTCTGTGTTTCAATTTGAGATATTACAAGTATCTGAGAGTTATCTTGTGAAAATAAAGTATGTTAATTATATACCTAAAGCCTTTTGAATATTGTGTGGCACTCAGTAGGTGCTCATTAAATATAGTCTGTTTTTACTATTGCTATATAACATCAATCATTTGCAAACAAAAATTATTCATATTTTTCATGCTGTATTTCAGATTTTTAAATCATTTTTCAGTAGATCAAACTTTACCTTTACAGTACATAGAATTCTGACATACCACCATGCTCAAAAGGATTTTGTTTTAAAAGTTCTTCAGATCTCTTCTTACATAAAACATGCTATGCACTGACATAAATAGGGAAAAGAGAAGGAAAATGTCAATACTTTATTGTGTTCACAATGCTTTATGTTTATATTACATTTATTTAAAACCACATCATAAATTCTTTCTAGAATATATTATGAGGACAGGGTAGTCTCAATTTAGTTAAAACAAAGCAATTTCTGAACTTACTACTTTCTAAAAAATTAAAGAATCTTTTTACCAGAGTTGTCAAAAACACCAACAGGATTCATTTTCTAAATCATAGAAATGTACATAAATGAAAGTAAGGCCAGCAGACTTCATTAAAAAGACGAGAAAAAGTAAAAGTTCCATAAATTAAAGACTCAACACATATAGGAAGTGAGAGATTAGTTTAAAATGTATATTATTAAAAATAAATCCTTAACAAAGATATAGATAATAGTAAACAAAAGGAAAAATTGCAATAAATTTAAATTTTAGACAACATAGAGATCAGAAAAAAATACAGTAATTTATATTTTTATTATATATAATAACAAAATTTTATGGAAATACAAGAGGTAGCAAAAATAATGAATATTTTAATTATTTTATAAATTCATAATCAGTTATGAACTAGTGAGAATTCATCAGATCTTTATCCTAAAAGTTTTGAACCTTATATTAATATTTCAAAAATCATTCAAGAAAATGAACAATTATAATTCTTCAAAGAAAACCTTGATATAAATTGAAATAACACAAATCACTTGAAGGGAAAATATATCTAATAACTATTGCTTAAGTTTAGATAAAAATAAAGAAACAGATGAAGGAAGAAAATATACTTTATTAACTATACTTTGAATAGAAGAGAAAAGTAAAACTGCAAATCCAGATTGTGTAGACATTTTTAAAAGGAAATATTAGCAAGTTGCCTGAATAAAATTTATGGTATGTCACAAAATTTGGATTGATAATCATTCATAGCTTTGCAACTTTTCTCTATTAAGGTTATAAAAACAAATGAATCAATATTTTAATTCAAAAATTACATCTTTTTAAAGAACATAAACATACAGAAACCAGGAAAAATGAAGGATTTTTATTCATATCAAAATTAAACAAAGACATAGTAATTAGTATTAGTTTTTTGGGGAGAATCACATATATTTTTATTTTAAAACATATTGAAGTATATCATTCATACATTATACATAAACAAAAGTGTATAATAAAAATTGTGAACTTACAAAATGAACATACAAATCATCATACAAGGCTCCTGTACGTCACCCCACCACCAACATCTTGCATTTTTGTGAAACATAGGTTACAAACTATGAAAAAGCTTGGCCAAACTATTGCTACTAACTATAGTATTTGGTGTATTTTCCCCTAACCCATCTGATCATTAACACCCTATATTGGTATTATATATTTGTTATAGTTCATGAGAGAATATTTTATTATATATTCTGTTTAAAGTTGTCCATCTTCCACCACAGGATTCATTGTGTTATACAGTCTCATGCTTTGTACAATCCACTCAAATTGTACATTCATGGGCTCTCATTTTCATCACAGAGTTGCACTGTCATTACCTCAGTCTATTTTACAATGTTTTCATCACTTCAAAAGGAAAAATCCCATACCTCCTTAATTGCCCTGATTTTGTCCCTTAGAATTGATATATCTTCTCTGCCATTGCTGTAAAAATATTACAATATTACTGTTTACTATCATCCATAAGTTACATCAGTTGTAATTTTCCTGTGTATCACTATATTCTTAACTTTTTGTGAAAGAACAGTCTTATATTTAAACAATAAGCACAATCTTCATCTGCCACCAAAATCATTGTTATACAGTCCATAAATTATTCTTCAGCTTCATTTCATTTCTCATTTATGTCCACAGACTACCCTTTTCCTGGGCCATCACTTCCTGATTCTTTTTAGGTATTGTAATGTTTTGTTGAAACCTGGACTTTTATTTTTCCTTTTTTAATTTTTATTATTTTTTTAAAAGATGCTTAGATTACATAAATGTTACACAACAATTATAGGGATTCCCATGTTCCTCACCTGCCACACCTCCCAAAACCTCCCACATAAACTTCATTCATTAGTATGGCACATCATCTGCAATGGATATACACATGCTGGGCTTTGCCACTAAGCATGGACCACAGTTCACATTGTAGACAACACTCTCTTCCACACAGTTCTGCATGTTGTATGCTGATGTAAAATAGCCTATATCTGTAGTTGCAAATCAACTCAGGACAATTCCCAAGTCCCAAAAAAGCCCCTGTATTACAACTGCTTTTCCCCTCCCCCTGCCCCAAAAGTGTCAAGCAGCCATCGGCTCCATATCGATGTTGTAATTTATTCCATTGCTTGAATCACAATGTCTATAACAGAATACCAGTAAGTCCAATGTAGTCCATAGTTCTTCCGCCAATCCTGAGAAGTCTGGGATGGTGATGTCCACTCCACCTCCAAGTGAGAGGGGGCTTATATCTCATGGATAAGATGGATGGATTTTCCTGCCTGCAGCTGCAGGCTCTCTCCATTCCCTGGGATGGCCATTGTCCATCATCGTCTCCTTACCAGATGTCTTGGGTGAGTCCATTGAGCTGTAGAGTAGGAGTTGCAGCTCCACCGTGATTCTGGGCCCAGCTGGCACATAGACAGCCCAAATTCTTCAGTCTCTGGAAGTACATTTACGAACCCCAGCACCAAATATAGGTTTGAATAGAAGGGACTGATGGACCATGTGCAGGGAGGACTTATTTGAGTCCAACTCTATCACTCTCAGGAGCACAGATTCCAAAGTAGAGCCCACCAATAAGGCATCAATCTCTGGAGCTATCCACCCTTATATAAGACCGGGGTGACTCAAGAGCCCTCAGAAGCCCCTCTGTTTGGGGTGACATCCACTTTGGTGTTCTATGAGATTCTACTGAGTTGTGTGTAAGCATTACCTCTGGGATGACCACCCGACTCACTTTGAAGTCTCTTAGCCATATGAACTCATTTGTCTTTACCTTTTTCCCCTTTTATTCAAGGTTTTTTTCCAGTCATATTGCCAGTTGGCACATGGTAGTAATTCCTCGTTTCCAGGGAGGCTAATCCCCAGGAGTCATGTCCCATGCTGAGAGGAAGGTAATGCATTCATATGCTGAGTTTGGTTTAGAGAGAGGCCACATTTGAGCAACAAGAAGGCTCTCAGGAGGCAACCCTTAGGCACCCCATAACAATACGCTAAGTTTCAATTTCAAGAGCAAAGACTTGTAAGGGTAGTCATGAATAATAAGAACCGATCAGTGGATCATCCTCCTTAGCCAGACACTGCCCCTGCACTTAGGGGACTCTTGCTGCTCCTTTGGAGAATGTGTCAGAGCTCTCCTGGCTGGGAATTCAGTATTCTCTCATTTATTGAGTGATTCTCCACCCACTGTGAACATGCCCTGTGAACATCTGAACAATTTTATATGCCTTGTACCTATATTCAGGTGAACTTCCTCCCATGAATCCCCCATCCCTGAAATTCCCCACCAATGATCCTTTCCTTCCCCCGTTGTAACCCTTCTGTGAATCAAAGCTTCTTTAAAGATGAAGCCCATATATTAGCCAAATACAATTAATATGAAAATAAAATAATAATGATAAGTTTAAACATAAGAGATAAAATACATGGAAACTTAAAAAAAAACACTAAAAATAGAATAAAATGAAAAGATTGGGATATTCAAAAAATGGGAAAAAACAAAAAAATAAAAAATAAAAAAATTTGTCATTTTTCCTTTTATCCCCACAATATCGTGTGTCCAGTATGTACTGTGGCTCCTTACCCCTCTCACTCTCCATTGTCTCCCAATTTTTAATTTAATTTTCAAAGAAGTTTTAGGTCACAGCAAAGTCACACACAGAATACAAGAGGCTTTCATATACCCAACCTCCTCCCCCTTTCCTCACTCCATATTAATACCTTTTTCTATGTGGATGGCATTGCTATAGCTGTTATACAGATAGTGAAACATAGCTACTAAACATTGTCAATGGTTTACAATACGGTTTACATTTTAGACTGTACAATTTAATAAATTTTCATTATATTTACCATGTCCTGTGTCCATCATTGTAAGTTAATGGAAAACATTTCCACGAACCACTAAATACCCCTGTTTGATCTATTCCTCCCTCCCCATCCCCCCAGACCCTAATAGGGGTGAACAAACCAGCATGTCAAGACCTCTTGCTGCATGTAACTATGAATCTTTTCATCCAATGAGACAAGCCAGGGGGTCGTCATAGTAATTATTGAATCTAGTTGATGTGTGAAAGAAAGAGTTTTCAAATGGTTAGCAGAAAGAAGAAAAAACAGCTATAACTACATATGGTATTTAACTTCAAGTATATACAAAACTTCAGGGCTTAAAGCATTGCAAAATGAGATTCTTGATTGAGCTAATGTACCAGAAGGATATTCCTCTCTCAAATGAAATAACAAGGAAATTGGCAAAAGTTATAGTGATGAGTAGAAAAGAAAAGTTGCAAAATAGAAACTGAAAATGACAAAAATTATATATATGTTATATATACATACATAAACATAAGATTTGTCTAGACACATGAACAAAACTCTTAAAAATTAAGATATTTCTATTTTCTGTAATAATTTAAAATGTATACAAAATTTTTTTTCAATGTAAACATACACTTTTTTCTACAACTTAATTCTATCACAATAATATACTTTTTTTCTAAGACCAAATATTGAAGTTCTCTTTTTCTTTTGTAGCTGTTTGTTTATGAATAAAATTAGCCAAAAATATTTATAAAACATCAGTGAGCATTTTCACACAAAAGTTATTGTGTATTGAAAATTTTGTCAGGAATATAAACATTCCGATGATCCTTTTTAAAATTCATTAGTTCAACATTAAATAATTTCCATTCATAACCTGCTTTAATCTTTAAGATAATTGCATTTAGAATTTTTTTCTTGTACATTTGTGGATACTAGACTTACACTTTTAGTGACTAACAAAGAGAATATATAGTTAAAAATATGGAAGATCTAGAATCTGAACTCTGGATTTTCAGTCCGATGCATCACTCTTTAAGACTATGCTATATTTTTCTCTAGAGAATAAATGACTAATGAATGTGCTTTTCATAAGAAAACCCTCTGAAATTAGAATAAGCTTGGGGATTTTTAGGATACAATTTGAAAGGTAGCACTACATTTTTGTTGTTTTTGCCCTTTAAATTACCTACATTTAAAATAAAGATTTAACACATATTTCATGGCTTCCAATTACTATGTGGATTTCAAAATCATATTTTGGAAATGTTCCAGATCATGTGTGGTCAAATAGAGGAATGTTCAACAGAAATTCAAACTAATTAAAATATACTACCTTATTTAACAAATAAATATCCAAATAGGAAAGAAAGGAACAATGCATTTAAATGTTTGGCATCCCTGTCATAAAAATTGCTTGGAGCCCTCTTTCTTCTGGAAAACACTAATGAGAGCATCTTTCAGTTCTTGGTTTCTAAGACTATAAATGAGTGTATTCAGTATGGGAATCACCATAGTATAAAATAAAGAGGCCAATGGATCCCTTCCTAGGGAGTAGGAGTCTTTTGGTTTTAAATAAATAATAATCATTGTGCTGTAAAAGATGGTGACTCCTATGAGGTGGGAGGCACAAGTAGAGAAGGCTTTGCACTTTCCTGAAGTGGAATTAATTTTCCAGATATTAGCCAGAAGGAACACATAGGAAACAGTGATTGTGATAAAAGACCCCATTATGCTTATAATTTATTTTTAAAAAAATAAGTCACTAAGCATTTTAGGGTAGAGGCTATATTTCTTTATTTCTCTGATGCTTATCCTGCTTTATATATTTAGAAATCAGACATTCTGGGGGAACCAGAAATGGTTGTTGAATTGTATTATATATTTTAAATAACAATAATAAATTGTTCTTATTATTGCAAATAATTTTTAATTAAAATATAGTCAAAATATCTTCAACAATAATTAAGACAAAAAACATAAAAGCAAGAGTGATTATCATAATTTCAGTACCACAGGACAGGGAAAAAACTGTGTTTGTGTCACAGAAAAAGTGATAGACTACATGGGATTTACAGAAATGCAGACTGCTGATGCAAAGAACAATAGCTAATGATTGAGTAAAGCCAATCATATAGGACACGGTGATAAAAGCATAGCAGAGTCACCTGGACATAACAACCTGGTAATGCACATAATTGCATATAGCTACATAGCAGTCATAGGGCATGGAAGACAGAAAGAAAAATTCATTGACACCAAGAAGACAAAGAAAAATATCTGGGTGAAGCAGTCAATGAGTGAATTATATTTGTTGGAAGTCAGTAAGTTCTCTAAGGTGTTAGGTATGATGAATGTTGAGTAACTAAGGTCAAGGAATGACAGCTGACTGATGAAAAAGTACATGGGGGTGTGAAGCAGGAGATCGCAAATGATCAATATCATACGTATTCCCCAGGACACTAATCAAGTATATCTGGAGAAATAATATAAAGAGGAATTGAGGGATCTCTTCAGATTCTGTCAATCCCAGTAGAATGAAATCAGGTCCATTTGTGTAGTTCCTACTTTCCATAGCGTTCAACTATTGTAAACTATTGAGAAATTAAATGTGAAACTTAGCATAAATGACTTCAAAAAAAGCTTTTTTAAATCGAAATGATCTAGTGTTTAAAATAAAGTTAGCTTAGTGATTTTAGAAATTCAAAATAAAGTGTAATTTTCAACACACGACAGAAAAAAAAATCTTAGTTTGATTGTTAAATATAAATTTGGTATAAATCAACTTTGGATATTTTATAATGGAAATTCATGTATATGGCATAATAGAATGACTTGATACTCCTATTAATATTCCCTACATTAAAACATTTACTAATAATAAAATATATCATAAATAGCATTATTTTACATATTTTTTAGATGAGCCAAAGGGCACAGAAATTTAAGTAAATAAACCAGAGTCACAACCATTAAATTTTTGGTATGGTGATTCTACCAAAATTGGTTGAGTCCAGAGATCATGATCATAATATTATCTTCCTATTTGTATTTAATTTCAGAAAAACAAAAATATAGTGATATAATAACAATCATATAGATTTTTAATTCTATTATTCTTTTGTTATTGCCAATATCATTTAGTACAAATGGCATATCTGAAATTAAACCTTAGGTGCATTTACAGTACTGGACAAGCAATACTATTAATTTTCAGAAGACAGACTGTTTAACAGACTCTTAGACTTCTTCCAAATATTATATTTTCAATAAATGTTCGTTGTTTGATTGACTCTGATTTTGATTCCATAAATTCTGTATTTCCATTTCTAGAAATCCTGTCATTACTTAGGTAATGCCTACATGATATTTAAATGTCTGTGCATTATATTCTAATAATATTACAATTTTTAGATAAATTAAAATGCCCTAAATTTGACATAAATACTTACAATGAGTTAAAGTTGGTGAAAAATTCCTACAGCATTATTTGTCTAAAATTTTGTCAGCCTAAAGTTTTTCTACCAAATAAAATATTTAAATCGTTTAAGGTTTCTGCAATACCGTATTTCTCTTCTTTGAGATAACTAATCTTTAATTTTTATCT
>JAQZBX010025977.1:0-29215 GCA_029593785.1 Cabassous unicinctus | reverse complement strand
ATTTTTGAAAGTAACTGTAAAGCATTTACCATATCCTAATTTTCACTCTTTGCAGACTTGTGCAAATATTCTGCTTTCAGAATAGTTTTGCAAATTGTGCACAAAGAAAGGTGGAAACTTTTTAATAAAGAAATTGCATTTACAAATTATCTGTATTGGATTCTAATAAATCTCCAGTTAGAGACAATTACTACCCATGTTGTTCAACAGATACCTTCTATTTTAGTTGCTAATAAAGGGCTACACAACTCAAAAAAAAAAAAAAGTCTCTACTCATCTCTCCAGTATGTCAATACAGTTAACAAAAGTCAACAGGCAAATTTTTTTGAGTGTAGATAAGAATTTAAATCTATGGAAGGATAAACGCCCTGTAACTCATTAAAGGAAAACTGTGGCTGCATAGAAACAGGTAATCTTAGCAGTGGTTTCACAGAGGCCAGGCAGATCTTCACCTACTTTCATTACTCTAAATTCTCAGTCTCAGTATTTTGTTATTTTAGGCAAAAATAAGAACTCTAAATTGTTGATCAGCTTGATGGGGGCAGAAATCTGTCCCTGAATGTTTTAGTTTGCCAGAAGCTGTGGAAAGCAATATAACAGAAATGGGTTGGCTTTTATAATAGGGTTTATTAGCTTTCAAGCTTGCATTTCTGAAGCTGAGAAAAGTGTCCAAATCAAGGCCTCATCAAGGTGCTCTCTCCCTGAAGACGGGCTGCAGGCAATCCTGGACACCTCTGTCATGTGGGAAGGCATGTGGGAGTATCTGCTTGTCTGGGCCTTGTCCTCCAGATGCCGTTACTTTCAGCTTCTGGCTGCTCCATCTGTGGCTTTCTCTCTCAGTTTCTTTGGGTTCCTCACTGGGTTCCTGTGTCTGCTCTCTCAGCTTCCATGTCATTTCTCTGTCTCTCTTTATCCATCCAATTTATAAAGGTCTACAGTAAGAAGATGAAGACCCACTCCGGTTCATGCCTTACTAAAGTAATTTAACCAAAGGCCCTTAACTGAAGTGATCTAATCAAAAGGCCCCACCCACAACAACTTCACACCCACAGGAATGGATTATCTATAAGGACATATTCTTTTCTCAGGTCCACAAAAGCCTCAAACTACCACACTGACAAAGCAAATATAATGCAGAGTATGTTAAAATACATAGGAAGACCTGGGCAGATTTATTATTTTGGATGAGGGGAAAATCAATGGCCAGCAAATCAATCAATCAATAAACAATATTTTTAGTTCATGGAAATATAGAACTTAAAAGAAGATAATCATAGGCAAAACACATTCAAAATATAATACTTCAGGTTCATTCCAATTTTGAAAATACAATTAAATAGAATTTACATATATCATCAGTTTTCAACATTTTTCTTGCTTTCTGGGATCACTTATGCTCTAAAAATTTTAATTTTATAATTTAAATATATAATTCTAAGAGAACTATATTAATGTGGTTTATTTATGTTAGAAATTACTATATTAGAAATTATAACTGATGGACATATATACTTATTAAAATTATTAAAACTAATAAATACATTATATATTAATTTTAAAAACTTTTTTATGAACAAATATATTATTTCCCAAATCAAAATTAAATCAGTGAGAAGAAAGACATAACTTTGCACTTGTGATTATTTCTTTAACCCAGGCTTAGTTGGAGACAGCTGAAAGCTCATATATATTGCTTCATTCATTCTGTTGAAAGATGTTATTTTGGTTAAATTATATAAGAAAGGGTGGCCTCACAAAAATATATTGCTAGAAAACAAAAGGAATGATTGATAGATACTTTCAGATCATCATTAATAGTGTTTTATACTCTATTTTACACTAAAATGAAACAATTAATGATTTCCTGAAAATAGTGGGAATTTTAATTCTGGAAACATGTTAGTGCACTTTTCATATTCAGTTACATGTAAATTCATTGATCTATTTAGCACTTGTTTTTTTGTTTTTTTTTTTACCATGAGTGATTTTGTAACTTCATGTATTAGACATCTGGAAAATATTATTTCATTGAGTGATGCTGATATTCCAAATATCACACATTTCATTAAATAATCCCAAAATAAATCACATTTATTAATATCACTAATAATTCTATCATATAGCTCTTTAAATTTTGAGAAGTTGTCATGTTTTGGTGGAAGACAAACTTCTAAAAATTCTAATTTTCATGTGAAACTCAATTTTTATCATTAGCAATGAAAAATTTTGTGAATTTTTAAATTTTCATTCATTTTCCCTATGTGTAGAATCTCTGCCCATCTGTCCCTATACCCCTACTTCATTCCTGATGTTGCTATTTGTATTCATTGTCTTTTATTCTTTATAAACTAAGTAGGAAGAAATCAAGTTGGTTGACCTTTCCCTAGAAACCATTTGCCTTTCATCATTTTTGTTTTCTTTCTCTTAAGAATAGATTAATTTTTATTTTTATTTTTTTAGTAATAAACTTTATTTTAGAGAATTTTTAGATTTACATAAAAATTACACTGAAAGTATAGAGAATTCCCATGAAACTCCACATACATTCACACATAGTCTCCCCACACCATTATCATCATACATTAGTGTGTTACATTTGTTACAATTGATGAACCAATATTGAAACATTGTTACTAACCAAAGTCTATAGTTTACACTGTGGTTTAGACTTTGTGCTGTACAGTTCTTCTTCTTATATCATTGATTTTTTATCTTTTCTTCATTACTCTTCTCTTTCTAATTACTGGAGAGTCATTTTGTTCTTCTTTTACCAGTTTTCTGGAGTAGGAAATGTAGGTCATTTGTCTTTAGACCCTTTTCTTTTTCTAAGATAAGCACTTACAATTTTAAACTTCTATGGCTGGTTTTTATATACCAATAACTCTATATGTTGTATTTTCCCTATTGTTCAAATTCAAAATATTTTGAAATTTTACTTGTAATTTCTTTTGGATCACAGATTGTTTAAATGCATGATGTGCAAGTTCCAAAATGTTTGTTGTGGTTAATCTAATTAATTCCTTTGTGGCTAGAGACCAGACTATATAATTAACTCCTGTATATTCATTTGGACTTGTTTAATGGCTCAGTATGTCATCCATATATTTTCAAAGGAAATGCTAAATGAGCCCATAATTATATGCTACTACACACCATGGGAATTTTTTTAAATTAACATGCTAGGCAACACCAAATGATTTTGAGGATTTTGTTCAACCTAATCTCTCACCCATTTCAGTTGCAACATTTGGTAACAAATGTTAAAACATTCTGCAAAACAGTTCAGAAATTTCTTACTAAATTAAAGTTTTGTATCCTATGAACCATTGAGTTGAGTCATAATTATGTACCCATGAGAACAGAATGCATGCAACAATAGGAAATTGGTACCAAGTTGTAAACCCACAAATTCTCCAATAAAAATTATGTAAAAGAATATTCATAGCAGATTTATTCAATATAACTAAAAATGGTATTGCTGATGAGAAATAAAGGAAAATGAGTAAATAATTATGAAATATTTATAAAATATATTACTTAAATAAAACAGAAAAAATATTGATATGCCAATCAATGTGAATGAATCCCTAGAATCTTAATTTGAGTTTAAAAAGAGACTTAAACAGGAAGTTGAATAAAGTCTTGCCATGTGACCCAGAAATAACATACTAAGAATATACCCAGAAGAACTGAGAGCAGTGACACAAATAGACATCTGCACGCTGAAGTTCATAGTGGCGTTATTCACGATAGGCAAAAGTTATGAACAACCTAGGTGCCCATCAACTGATGAAGAGATAAAAAATTTGTGGGATATATACATGATGGAATACTATTCAGCAGTAATAAGAAATGAAGTCGTGAAGCATATGACAACATGAATGAACCTGGAGGACAATATGTTGAGTGAAGCAAGCTATATAGAAAAGGACAAATAAAGTATGATTATACTATTATGAACTAAATATATATGTAAACTCAGGGAATTAATAATTAGAATACAGGTTACCAGAAAATAGAATGAAGGTAGAGAATGGAAAGCTGATGGTTAATCTGTGCAGAACTGGTGAAAATATTTTTTGTAAATCTTTGGAAATGAAATAAAATGTTGAAAGCACATCATGTTGTTTGTGACTAGCAGAGCTATTAAATAGGTATGAGAGTGGTTGAAATTCAAAGCCTAAGGACATTTAAATTACTAGAAAGAAAGCTAAAAAATGTAACTTGGTACTGTATAGCATATTGAAACCACATGTAAAATATGAATATGGGTGCTCTTTCATATATAAAACTGTTTTCTACAAAATATAAATACAAATATACTAGAGAGATGGAAACAGAATAACAGCTATGTAAGGCAGGGGAAGCATAGAGAGATTGAGAGGTGATGAGTTTTGTTTGTTTGTTTGGTTTTTGTGTTTTAGTATTGTTGTTATTGTGCTGGACTAACGAGCATGCTCTAAGAATGACTGAAGTGATGAATGCATAACTATGTGATTTTACTAAATACCTTTGATTGTACACTTTGGATGGATTTATGGTTTATTAATATGTATCAATAAAATTGATTTGTTAAAAAAGAGCCTTAAATAAAAGTTTCCACTGACACCAATTTTATTCAATATTTTGCTAGAAGTTCTAGCTAGAAAAATTAGACAAGAAAGAGAAATAAAAGAAACTAGAATAGGAAATGAATAAATAAAATTTTGCTATTCACTGATGATATGAACCTATACTTGAAAATTCCAAAAAAAATCCCAAATAGAGCTGCTAGAACTAATAGACAAGTTCAGAAATGTGGCAGGATACAAGATTAATTAATTATTATTAAATTGAGAAAATCTGGTATTTTTATGAAGTGTAATATCATTAAAAATATTGTTAACCTCTACATTAAAAAACAGAAATGCTTATCCTTTCATAACAGCCCTCTTATCCAAATTTATATACTCAATAATTGTTTAGTAAGTTATATGACATTGTATTAAATATTGGGAAGACATGCAATGAGTAGAGAAATACAATAATCAGGTATAAAGAGAATATTTTTGAAATACCATTATGATTATCTAATACATATATTAATTTTGGTAATCTTATGCATTTTTATATTGTTAACTGTCTATACACAGGCAAAATGATCCTTAATAATTATGGGTTTCCAATATCTGCTTTTTTTACTCCTCCATTATTTTCTGGATTACTAATTTAAAATGATTACATATATTTAGAATAATAAAATTTAATCTCATGCTAATGTGAAGATCCAACTATTATAAAAGCAGAAAGCCAAATACCAGCACTATATTCTCAAGATATGTGTTTATTGCCTCTATCTATCCATCCATCCATCTATCAGCTTTATCTACCTCTTCTACGAATGAGTGTGTATGTATGTGTGATAATGGGGTTTTAGAAATGGATCAATTTTAAATTTTTTCTGACTAATGTGAAATACTTTTCTAATGAATAAGAAAAGTTTAGTGGACAGAATTAGTGACAAAAGCTTGAAATTTGGAACTCAAAAGACAAATATGAGTGAGACAAAATGATTGGAAGAAGTGTATTTGAAATGACTGCATCTCATCCTTCCCTGAGAACATCTGACAGATATTCTAAATCCAAACAGCTTCAGATATTGCCCTAAGGGAAAAAAAGGAGGAAATACTAATTGTTTATTCAACTATTTTTCCATTTTGAATGAGTATGAGCATTTATAAGTTGATATTTTTGGGAAATTCAGGTGATTTCTGTCCCCTTAATCTCAAGTCAATTCTCCCAGTTTATTGGTTCATTGAAAACATTTCAACAGACTTGAATTCCTTCATTATACCACAAATCACAGGAAACCCATAATCACAGCACAGTCCTCCTACAAAAGAAAGAATGCTTAGGCCATTAAGTTTATGAATATATAAATGGAACATATCTACACATTTCATATAACAGTGAAAATTGGTTTTATGTGGAAATGAAGTCAATTAAAAAGTACCCCAATTAAAAAAAATTAGAAGGATGTGAGAAAATAATATATATGTATATACGTATAAATGCATATATATGAAGAAAAGAATCCAATTAAAAAGGAATATAATAAGAAAACAATAAATCTTTCAGACTTTTCATATATAATGGTTGGAATAATTCAAATGCAGTAAAGGAAATGACAAGAAAGTATATGTAATATGTAAAGTCAGAAAGGGATTTTAAAGAAGAAACACAAATATTTTATGAATAGCAGTATGTTCTGTACCATTAGTTCTGAAGAATTTTTTTAAAAAGTGTAACTACAAATAAATGTGGATGTACCAATTGCCTGAGAGGATGTTGAATATTAAAACACTGATATATTACAGGAATGTGTGTATAAGTTGACACAACTTCTTTGGAAAATCTTTTGACATTGTGTCAGTCAGCTAAAACCAGATTAAGTTGCACTAAACAAGAATTTTAAGTATTGGTGCTGACAGCAACAAGATTATTTTCCAGCAATGACACTTGCCCCTTTTGTTTAGGCTACGGCTTTGATGCTCACAATCCATACTCTATGCCTAGGCTATTGGAAAGCCTCTATATGGCATGTTGCAGGCTTTGTGCCAGAATAAATAATATTTTTTAAAGGTGTACAGGTATGTTAGCTTTTAAAACTTTTAGTTCTGCTTTCACTACCTTGACCAAAGAACTTCAAGGGGGCAAGCCTGGACTTAATTATTTGGAACATTATAATCCTCTTCTAAAAGGGACATTGCAGAGAAGGCTATCTCACTACTCAGAAAGCAATCAGATCTTTTGAATCATAGTGAAAACTAGGAATTATTTATTACATTTCAGGATAATGATTTTTACTTATAAGCCAGAAGGAAATATTTATGGAATGAAAAAGGAACATGGTAAAACTTTAGGATTCTCTTTTTGTTTGCTTTGCATTAGGACTGTTTTTATAATTATGAGTTAGATTCAAAATTTGTTTTGGAAAATTATATTTTTTTCTGATTAACTATATATTAGCTAGTACACCCTGCCAAATAGAGTTTATATTTAGAGTTTTAAACTTGGTTCAACAAAGGGATTGAACCTCATTGTTTTATTCATTTCCTGAGGTTATTGTATAAAAAACAACAACTTGAAATATATTTGCATTCTATTTCTTAAATATATTTATTCTAATTTCACCAATATTGTTTCAAAAGAAAGTACAAATTTCCCTCAATTAATCATTTAATACTTGAGGAATCCATCATTTAAATTCTCCTCTTACATGGGTACCCACGTGAAATGCAAATATATCATTGGGTATGTAGTCTTCTAAATAATTCTAACCAATAAAGTAACAATATCCAATATTTAATAAGCAAAACATTCAGAGAACTGTTATTCCATGTAGTATTAACTATGCTTTTAAACGAAAACAATCCAGTTTTAAAAGTCTGCATCCAAAGATAAATCATTTCCATGCATTTACCTTGAATAATTTCAAGTCATAAAGAAAATATATATATATTTTAAACTTAGGCAAATATGGCAGATTAAATTACATATCTGGGGAAAAAAAAACTTACTCTTAATGTTAATTCATTCATTTGGCTGTGAACCCATTTTTAATAAGACCTGTCAAAGATGCCTTTTTTAGTTAAGGTGTGTCAACTGAATGAAGATGGAGCTTGTCTTGTTACTAGAGACCTTAAAAGATAGAAAGCCACAGGAATGATCCATAAGCAGGAAGTCAGCTAGAACAGGGGAGAGAAAGGGGAGGACATTGATAGGAGACCAGAAAGCCAGGGATCCACAAGGATTGCCAACCCATCAGCACACTACAGACACCTAGAAGAAGCAACTTCCAAACTCTGAAAGCATTAAACAGTAAATTCCCATTACTAAGACAACCCTCTGTGTGGTATTTTCATGGCACCTGGTAGCTTAAGACACTATCATTTTCTTTAGTAAAATTGTTGTTTAATTCATGTAAATATGTCTGTTGTCAGTGCAGTAAAAATCAGAGTTGTATGAAAAAGAATAAAACATTACAGAGCTGCTCTTATAGGAACACTTAATATATGACAGAGGTCATGTGTGGTAGTTCATTCACAATAATATGTACTTTTGAATAAATTGTGCTTGGACATTTGGGCAATCTTATTGGATAAAATGAAATTTCATACCTACTTCTCACCCTACACACTCAACCCCATATAGATTAAAGGAAAACCTATGAAAGTCAAATCTATAATTAATTTAGAGACTAACAAAGGAGTACTTCTTGAAATTATCATGGTAGATAAAGATTTCTCAGACAAGAAATAAATTTTAAAATCCCATTATTCACAATACATTAATTCAAAGGGGTATTTTGTGTTTCTTGCTCTGACAAATATGAACTCTAAATTTCCTAGTATCTATGGATGAGTGGGTTAATGTTTATATTCTGGGACACAAAGATCACCTAAACCAGAGGGCATGACTATAACATGTTAATGTAGGGAAGAAATGGAGAATAAGGACTTAAGGATGAGTTTAAATGCTATGGAGAGCTCAGCAGTGTATCTCCATCCTTTGTTAGAGGGGTACTTGAATATAAAAGTGGGCAATGATTTCTTTTCCCAAGAAATAACAATGCTGATAACCAGGCTGGAAGAAATTATTTTCAAACAAAGTATGATATGGTCCTCACTTTTTGAAATATTAAAATATCTGGATATATTTCAGATATTGGAGGAATATTAACTCATTTTAGATTGTACTAGGATTATTAGTTTGGGATGGCATGAGGCTCCTAATATTCATGCTCTAAATATTTCTCTATTGAACAATGATACTGAGCCATAATAAACCTAGTGGGTCTATTTTACCAAATGAAGAATGAAAGCTGAAGTTAAATGAGCCAACTTCCTAAACACTAAAAGATTTTTCTAGTTATGGAATCTAATATAAAAATACAGCCTTTATAGCATTCATGGGATGCAATTATGAGATATAAATATATAAGATAACATATTCTATAGGAATCACAATGCTCACTCAAGCTATGGGATCAATAAAATAAAAGTATTTCTATCTTGAGAAAATTAGTTTTCCTTATTCTGAGAAAATTTTTAACACATTATGTAAGCAATAGCTGACGTTGTGAAGTGAAAATCTGATTCTATGTATATCTACATCTCACTCCTGTTTAATTACTGATTCCTTATTCTTCAGCAAGCAAAAAGCATGAATGTATTGAGCATGACCTGTATCAATTCATCACTAGCTTCATGCAAAGAATAAAATCTCCCCAACAACATTCTTTGTTGAGAGCCAGGTTACTATAATCCACTTTTCAGCGGTGGAAGCAACTTTTCTTGGGCTCTAGCTTTAACACAAGTCTAAGTGTTATATCCTTATCTTGGCCTCATCAGTAAGATATTTCTTAGTTCTAATAACCTCTTTACACAGCCAAGACACATATATGAAATTGAATACAAAGACTACACTTTAACAAGTAGGTTTCTCTAACCCATAACATTCCATATTTTCTTCCTGTGAGGTAGTATCTGTTCACTTGAAGTTCTCTTAAAGGTAAACACCATTGTTAAGGTAGTGTCATAAAAGGCATGGTATTTTCCAAATGATCGCATTGTTGACTTTAGGTCAAAATCATCCTAAGCTCATTCCAAAACATTTTGACAGTGTGCAAAGTATTTTCTCAAAGAATACAAAAATGACAACAATTATTGAATTGAAAACTTAGGGCATAGAAATATATACCTCACTATTACTCATGTTCATATATGTACATATATATATACACAGAGGAAAAACACTTTAGATATTTTACATGGATAGATTCAATTTTGAGAACATATATGAAATATAACATAAATATTATTCATATATTCTTCAGAACTTTTTATTCAAGAAATTTTCACTTGGGAATTCCAGATATTTGTGGATCATTCTGCCTATAGATGTGCTAATCTCTTTGTTTTATAGGCTATAAATAACTGGATTTATTAATGGGGGCACCATGGTATAGAACATGGCAGTGAGAAGATTATTAAAAGATACTTCACTTGCATTGGGAACAAATACAGCAATCAACCCAGAAATTGCAAACAAAATAAGAATTGCCAGCTGTGGGGTACAGGTGGATAAGGCTTTGTTAAGGGCTTCCACAGACTGCATCCTAAGCACCATTGAAAAGATATCAATATATGTCTTAAATAAAAGAGCAGAACATAAGAATATAATGAAAGCACAGATAGCTAAGGCTACAGACTCTAAAAACCAAACTTCTGAAGATGAAATCCTCAAAATTTGAGGCATATCACAGAAATATTGCTGGATCACATTGGAATTTGTGAAGTGAAGTCTGAACATGGTACCTGTATGTAAAGCAGAATTTACAAGCCCACTTGCCCTATGAACCACAGGCTGTCTGAGTGCAAAGGTTTGGGGTAATAGTGAGCCCATAATGCAGAGGGTGGCAGATGGCAACATAGCAATCATAGGACATCACCACAAGAAAGGCTAGCTCTGTGGATATAAAGAAGGTGAACAGGAAAATCTGAGTGGTACATTCTGTGAGAGAAATCAATTACTGCCTGTCAGAGAATTCATAATCAATTTAGGAACAATAACTGAAATGCAGCAAACATCTATGAGGGATAAATTGCCTAAAAAGAAATACATTGGAGAGTGTAGATGTGGGTCAATTACAATGACAGTAGCAGTGAGATGATTCCCAATCAGGGCCCCCAGATAAATCACTAAGAAAAGCAGACCTTGCAAGATTTGGATCTCCTGGGAGGTTGACACATCCATTAGTAGGAATTCCTTGAAGATGGTGAGGTTGTCCATGTCTTCTAATATATTGCAATCTCCCTGTAATCAAAGTATAAAATGATAAGAATATGATTAAAAATGAAGACATATTTTGATTATAAGAGAGAATCCAATTTCATTAAATGATTTAAAACTAAGACCTATAAACCTACCAATTGTGGACTCACGTTTATTTTACTGCAAAATGTCTTTTGAAACTCTGTATGGATATATTAAATGATTGGTTTCTTATTTCCTTCATCAGCTAATCATTTTAGATATGTTCTGTAAAAGAACCTCCCTATCAGCCCATTTACTGGAACATTATACAGCTATGGCTGACTCACCTCATTGTAAAATCTTCTTTGGATATCTTGACCTATCCATTGATATTTGAAGGATTATATTTCCTTAGGAGGATTGAGTTCCATGAAAAGCCATAGCAAATCATCATTGCCTCTAAATTTCTTAGCTATCCTTTACAGTCTGGCTCATGCGATATTTCATTCATAGTACTTGCATTAGTATAATATTTAAGTAATTTTCGTATTATTATATTTTCAATCTTTTGAGTATACCCTATGTATCACATAAATATCATCAGATACCATTTAAAGTCTAATGACCTGTAATAAACACTAGAATCAGGAAGAACAGGCACTTTATTAGAATCTATTTTAATATTGGCAAGAAATAATTAAGTACTTTAATGATTTGATACATAGCACATGTATTTCAATTAAATGTTCATTGCTGATCTTGAAGAAGCACATGGATTCAAAGATAAAAATATACCTGAGTTATGAGGAAACAAGTTTATCTTCTGTAACATAAATATTTATTCTGCAAACCTTATAGAGAAAACAATATTTGTGATACTGCCTCTTTTATCACGAGTAAAATTTACAGAGTCACTTCTCAGACATTCAAATTTATTTTTAATCATATAAACAATTCTGCTTCTAGATTCTTCAAAAACAAGGTTGTTCTTTCTGAAGGATATGCATGGGTCATACCTCTCAGACACTCAGTTGAACCAGAGTGGACAGATTTCCTGACTGGTAAGGATTCTTTGGTTAAACGCTTGAGATTAGTTAAATTTGTAATAGTGCTTATTAGCAATAAATTTAGCAATAATTTTTGTTACAAAACAAAAGTGATTATTAAAAATGACATGTTCTGCAATTCAATACATATTCAATTTATGTCTGATTATAAATATAATTTATTTTCTTCTTAGTATATCCACAAAATTTTGCAACCTGAATAAAATTATACTTTCTATGGTTTTGGACGAGCATTATGTCACAAAGGAAAATCATATACTGTTAAAAAATAATAACAATAGCAAAAACAATGAATAATCCACTAGTAGTTACAAAATTAAAGAAAATGAGATACGTTTTAGAATAGAATTTAAAAGGAAACAAGTAAAGGAAAAGAGGATGTGGTACAAAGCCAAATTCTTAACAAAAGTGTTTTGGAGAGACCCTTGCATATGGGATGCAATTAATCTGAGAAAGTAGCCCCATTTGTCATTACTTTGAAAATTCTTATTAATAGCTGGCAATCAGATGAGTATCAGAACATGGGAGAGTCTAAGAAGCTCCAAGAAGTGTTGGATATGAAGGCTCAAAAATAGAAGTTTCCACATAACTGCAAAGGATTTCAACACATTTATTAAATTCAGCAGGGAAAGTTGTTGAAGAGAGATAAGTAGATTCTATGGAAGCAGAAATGCCCCTTTGTTCTCTATTCGAAAAGCTTCGCATCACCAGAGCAGTGAACACTCAGCTAGAGTTTCAGAGAGCCTAGCAGATATTTATCTGCTTTCATCATCACTGCATGCTTTCTTTCTCTGTAGGTGAATTTCAGGGGAAAAAAGAGAAACTCTGAAGAAATGCATAGCTTGACAGAGGATAGAAAGTGTCCCTGATATGGCAAGGATAATTCAGAGTGTAACAAAATAAATGGAAAGTCTGGGCTGATGTGTTATGGTATGATGAATAAAAGGAAAAATGATGCTCAGACATCTAATAAAACCACTGTATTATTATTTTCATGGAAATGTAGCCATGAAAAGAGGATAAGAGTAGGCAAAACATTTAAAAACCTATACTATCTTAGATTTGTGGAATATTGAAGACATAATAGGGAAGCGGGTGTGGCTCAGTGGATGGAGCTCCTGTTTACCATATGGGAGGCCCTGGGTTCGCTTCCCGGGGCCTCCTTGTGAGGGCAGGCCAGCGGGCCCACGCGGCGTGGTGGGCTGATGCAGCAAGACCTCACAGCAGGAAGCGGGTGTGGCTCAGTTGATAGAGGCCCCGTTTACCATGCGGGAGGCCCCAGGTTCGCTTCCCGGGGCCTCCTTGTGAGAGCAGGCCGGCCCGCGCGGCATGGTGGGCTGATGAAGCAGGACCTCACAGCAAGGGGGAGATAAGCGGACACGGAGGAAACATGCAGCGAATGGACACAGTAAAACACGGGCAGCAAGGGGGAAATAAATAAATAAATAAATATATCTTAAAAAAAAAATGAAGACATAATAGAATTTATATAAATCAGCTATTATTTTATTTTAGTTTAAGGGACACATTGTATTCTAAAAATTATTGAAAACTCTGAAGAACTTATGATCACTTGGCTTTTATTTATTGAAAACTAACATTATAAATTAAAACTGATACATTATAAATACTGACTTTATTAAAATAACAAAATCTTTATATTTTAATGCTATAATACTTTAAAAAATATTTCCCAAAACTGAATTAAAAGTATTGAGAAGAAAGAAATAATTTTAGATTTTTAAAAGAGTTCTTTCATGCAAATATTCTCACTGTCCTGATTTTGTGATAATCAGGATAGGCTAAATATTCACTATATTAGAAACCATGCATATGTTCCCAGACCTAGTTTTTCTCACTAGGTCTGGTTTTTAGAATCTGGTGATAAACTAACCCTGATTTATTATATGACCATACTGTATGGGAAATGACTGTAAATCTAGGTAGCTTTGGTCAACCTTAAGATATACAGCAGGGCGATGGATTGGCTCAAATGGTTGGGCATCCATCTCCCTTATTGAGGGAGCTGGGTTCGATCCCCAGGACTTCACGGTAAAAATTTAAAAAAAAGAAATATATAGAAGGTGTGGGTGCACCGCCAGGGCCCACGAGCGGGTGCACAATCAAGCCCTCTGCATGGGTCCTGCGAGTGGGTGAGACCCCCAGGCTCCGTGCGTGGGTGCGCCATCAGGCCCCATGTGTGGGTACTATGCCAAGCCCTGCGATCAGGTGTGCCATCAGACCCTGTGCACAGGTGCACCACCAGGCCCGGCAAATGGGTGAGCCTCCCAGGCCCCATGCATGGGTGCTCTGTCAGGCCCCGCGAGCCACACAGCTACATGATGACATAACAAGAGAGTGACACAAGGGAGAGTCAAGATGAGACGTTCCGAAAAACCAGGAACTAAGATGGTGCAGTAGGTAAGATGTTTCTCACCCACATCGGAGGTTCCAAGGATCAAATCCTAGTGAAGACAGGAGAAGGATGAGAAAAGAGGGCAGGAAACAGACACAGAGAGTTGCCCAGCAAATGGACAAAAAAACAGCAAAAACGGTGGGGCGGGGAATGGGAGGGTGAAAATGGATCAAAGTAAATAAATAAATAAATAAATCCTTTTAAAAGTATAGGGGAGTAAGATACGGACTATAGTTAGTAGTAATACTTTGACGATGCTCTTTCATAATTTGTTAACAAATGTTTCACAGCAATGCAAAGTATTTGTGGTGGGGTGATATGTGGGAGCCCTATGTGATGTTGTGTGTGTTTATTTTGTAAGTTCACAGTGTTTACTGAATACTTGTTTGTGTATGTTCATGTATGAATGATATACTTCCATAAATTGTTTTTAAAAAAAGGATTCTTTCATCCTGACTTACTGGGAAATAACTGAATTCTAAAATGTTCCATAATTCATTATGTTGCAATATGAGGTTGTTGTGTAAGTATATGAAGAAAATAAAGCCTTTAACAGATATATTGTTTGAAAAGTAAAATATTTGATTAGTGCTTTCTGATAATTTTTACTATTCTTTAATGCTAATATTCTACAACTAAATTCAAAAAGTGGTATTTTCTTCAGTAATAGTTGCAATGTAGTTTCTGAAACCATATTAATGATCTTTGTATATTCAATTGGATTAAATCCATTGCTCTATTTAGCAATTTGAATGGATCTTTACCTATGTATGATTTTGTAACAAAATGCACTCTTTTTCTGAAAAATATTGATTCATAGTTTCAAAAAGGTCATCCATTATAACATATGTAATTATAAAATACCCAAATAAATCACATTTATTAATATCACATATTAAATCAGAATGGTCTTTAAGTATTGGGAAGATGTCAAGTTATGTGAAGGACCAAAGTATTCAAAAATGTAATTTTCACTTGAAATACAAATTTTCCCATTAGCAGATAAATGTGTTAGATGTTTTCATTACATTTATTTTGAGAAAATATTCTGCCAAATAGATTCTGTCTGTCTGTAACAACTCCTATTTTATTCCTGACATTGGTACTTTGTATTTATTCTTTTCTAAGTATTTTTCTATATTGGTAAGTTGTATGTTTACAGAGCAATCATGTATAAAATACAGGCTTCCCATATACCACCCAACCAACAACAATTTGCACTGGTGTGGGATATTTGTTACAATTCTTAATGGCACAGTTTTAAATTTGTAATATTAGTAGTGGCCCACGATTTAACTTAGGGTTAACTGTGTAGTGTAGCTGCATGGATTTTTTAAAAATATTTTTCTGTTACCACATATATAATCTCATATTTACCCTTTTAATCCTATTCAGACATATATTTCCATGCTGTTAATTGCATACACAATGTTATGCTACCATAACCATTATCCATTAAACATTTTCATCATTCCAAGAAGGAACACTGTACATTTTAAACCTTAACTTCTAATTCCCTATACATACCCTATCCCTCAATAACCTATATTATATATTCTGATTCTGTGAATTTGCTTATTCTAATTGTTTAAAATCAGTGAGATCATACAATATTTGCCCTTTGTGTCTAGCATATTTCACTCAACAAAATGTCTACAAGGTTAATCCATGTTGTTGCATGTATCAGGACTTCATGCCTTTTTATGGATGATTAATATTCCACTGTGTGTGTGTTTGCCACATTTTATTAATCCATTCATAGTTGATAGACACTTGGGATGCTTACATCTTTTGGCAATTTTGAGTAATGCTGCTATGAACAATGATGTTCAAATATCTATCCAAATACCTGCTTTGTATTCTTCGGGATATATACTTAGTAGTTGGACTGTCAGCTCATTTGGTAGTTCTATGCTTAGCTATCTGAGGAAGTGCCAAACTGTCTTCCACAACAGCTACAAAATTTTACATACCCACCAGCAATGAATGAGTGTGCCTATTTTCAACGTACTCTCCAACACTTGTTATTTTCCATGTTTTAAAAATCAGCCATTCTAATGGGTGTGAAATTGTATCTCATTGTGGTTTTGATTGGCATTTTCCCAATGGCTACTGCTTTTGAGCATCTTTTCATGTGCATTCTGTATCATCTTTGGAGATATGTCTATTCAAGTCTTTGCCCATTTTTAAATTGAAATATCTTTTTGTTGTGAAACTGAAAGATTTCTGTATATATTCTCAATATTAATCCTTTATCAGGTATGTGGTTTCCAATTATTTCCCCAGTGTATAGTATAGTTCGTCATATTACTTTCATGATATAGTCCTTTGAGGAACAAAAGTTTTTTACTTTTTTGTTTGTTTTTTTTTATTTTGATGAAGCCCTATTTTTCTCATTTCTTTTTTTTGCTGGTATTTGGGTTTAATGACAAAGAAACATTGCCTAACACAATGTGCTGAAGATACTTCCTTATATTTTTATCTAGGAGTTTTGTAGTGCTACCTCTAATATTGAGGTCTTTGATCCATTTTGAGTTGATTTTTGTACATGGTGAGAGACAGGGGTCCTGCTTCTATTTTTTATTTTATTTTTTTTTTTGCAAATGAAGATCCAGTTTACCCAGCACCATTTATAGACAAGACTATTATTTCCCAATAGTGTCAGCTTTGCTACCTTAACAAAAATCAGTTAGCCATACATGTGAGGGTTGATCTTGGAGCTCTCCTTTCTATTCTATTGATCTATTTATTCATCCTTGTGTTAGTACCATGCTGGTTTACTTACTGTGGTTTTGTAATAAGATTTAAAACCAGAAATTGTAAGTCCTCTAATTTCATACTTCTTTTTTCAAGATGGCTATAGTACTTCAGGGTCTCTTACACTCTTACAATATAAATTTGATGACTGACATTTCCTTTTCTACAAAGAAGGGTGTTTGAACTTTGGTTGGGATTGAATTAAATCTATAAATTGCTTTGAGTAATATTGTTATCTTAATGTTATTTAGTCTTTCACCCAATGAACACACAATGTTCTCCTATTTATTTAGGTCTTCTTTGATTTTTTTTAGTAGTGTTTTGAAGTGGTTTTGTTGAGATATATTTACACACCACACAATCCACCAAAAGTGTACAAGCAGGGAAGTGGATGTGACTCAAACAGTTGGGCACCCACCTACCACATGGGAGGTCCTGGTGCCTCATAAAGAAGTTGAGTAAGATAGTGAGCTGATGTGACAGGCTGGCATGGTGAGCTGATGCAACAAGATGATGCAATGAAGAGACACCATGAGGAAACACAATGAGAGACACAAGTGGAGTGGAGAAGGCTCAAGCCATTAGGCACCTCCGTCTGACATGGAAGGTCCTGGGTTCATTTCCCAGTGCCTCCTAAATAATGAAAAATAAAAAAAGAAGATGAGCACACAATGAACAGACACAGAGAGCACAAAAACAACAAGGGGAGGGAGACATACATAAATAAATAAATAAATAAATAAATGTACAAACAATTGCTGTCAGTATAATCAGAAAGTTGAGCATTAATCACCAGAATCAATTTTAGAACATTTTAATTACTAGAAACCAAAAAAAGCCTCTCAATCCTTATATTATTCCCCAGGCCCACATAACCAATACTCTATTTCTGTCTATAAAGATTTTTTATATTTATAGTTTATACAAATGTAATCATACTATAGGTAGTGCATTGTGTCTGGTTTCTTTAACTTAGCATAATGGCTTTTTTATTTTTCTTTTAATTATTGTAATTTTTTAAATTTGAGAAGTTGTAGGTTTTCATAAATGTTTTGTAAGAAACAAAACATTCCCCTATATCCCACTTTGATAACACTTAGCATTTTTGTGGTATCTTTGTTAAAATTGGTGAAAAAATACTAAAATATTACTAACCATAGTCTATAGTTTGCATTTCGTACATTTTTTCTTTATACAACCCTATTATTATCACCTTGTAATAGGGAAGTACATTTGTTATAGTTCATGAAAGAACATTCTTATATTTCTACTATTAACCAGTTTTAATCTACAACAGAGTTTACTGTGTTATACAGTTCCATTTTTTATCCTCTAGCTTCTCTTTTAATAACATACATGACCCAAAATTTCCTCTTTCAACCACATTCACATGCATAATTTAACACTGTTTATTACACACACAATAATGAGCTATCATCACTTCTATCTATTTTCAACATTTACAATCAATCTAAATAGAATTTTTGCACAAATTAGTATCAGCTTCCCATTCTTTACCCCCATTTTTTCTCATATTAGTGAGATCATACAATATTTATCATTTTGTGTTTGGCTCATTTAACTCAACATAATGACCACAAGGTTCATCAATGTTATCACATGCATCAGGACTTCATTTTTACTCAAAGCTGAATAACAATCCATCATATGTATATACTACATTTTTCAATCCATTTATTGATTGATGACATTACGTTTCTTGCATCTTTCGGTAACTGTTAAGAATGACGTTATGAACATCCATGTGCAAATGTCTATGTCCCTGCTTTCAGTTCATCTCAGTATATAACTAGTAGTGGGATTGCCAGATCATATCGCAATTCTATACTTAGGTTCCTGAGAAACCAACGAATTGTCTTCCATAGCCAATGCAGCATTTTCCATTGCCATGAGCTGTGAATGAGTGCTGCTATTTCTCTACATCCTCTTCAACACTTGCAGTTTTCTGTTTTTCTAATAGTGGCCATTCTAGTCAGTATGAAATTATATCTCATTGTGGTTTTCGTTTGCATTTCCCTAATAACTACTATGTTGAACATCCTTTCATGTGCTTATTTGTCATTTGTATTTCTTCTTGGAAAAAGGCTTATTCAAGTCTTTTGCCCATTTTTAATTGGGTTGTCTTTTTATTGTTCAGTTGTAGGAATTCTTTATATATGCTGGACATTGAACTCTTATCAGAGATGTAGTGTGCAAATATTTTCTCCCAATAAGTAGGCTGTCTTTATACTTTCTTGACAAAGTCTTTTGAAGAGCAAATGTTTTTAATTTTGAAGAGAACCCATTTATCTTTTTTTTTCTTTCATTGCTTATGCTTTCTGTGGAAAGTTTAAGAAATCATTGCCTACAATAAGATATTAAAGATGCTTCCCTACAATTTCTTTTAGGAGTTTTATGGTTCTGGCTCTTATATTTAGGTCTTTGATACATTTGAGTTAATTTTTGTATAAGGAGTGAGATAGGGGTTCTCTTTTATTCTTTTGGATATAGATATACAGATCTCACAGCACCATTTGCTGAAGAGGCAAATCTGTTCCAGTTGAGTGGACTTGGCAGTCTTGTCCAATATCAACTGGCTATAGATGTGTCAATCTATTTTTGAACTCTTAAATCAATTTCATTGGCTCTGATGTCCACTGGAAAGATATTCTGATCTTACATCTATCTTTTTGCCAGTACCATGCTGTTTTAACCACCGTAGCTTTATAACGTGCTTTAAATTCAGGAATTGTGAGTCCATTGACTTTGTTCTTTTTAAAGATATCTTTGGCTAATCAGGGTCCATTTCCCTTCCAAATTAATTTGGTATTTGACTTTTCCATTTCTGCAAAGTAGGTGATTGGCATTTTAATTGGAATTGTGTTGAATTTGTAAATCAGTTTGGATAGAATGATATCTAATGATATCTACTTTAACAATCCATAAGCACGAAAAATGTCCTCCCATTTATTTAGGTCTTCTTTGTTCATTTATTTTTTTTTAGCAATGTTCTGTCATTTTCTGCATTCAAGTCAAGTTCTTGGTTAAATTTATTCCTAGATATATGATTCTTTTAGTGACTGTTGCAAATTATTTTTTTTCTTTTTTCTCAGTGCTCATTGCTAGTGTATAGAAAGAGACTGATTATCATATATTGATCCTGTATACTGCCATATTTCTGAACTTACTTATTAACTCTGGGACCATTGTTGTAGATTTTTTGGAACTTTCTATTTACAGGATTATGTCATCTGCAAATAATGTTTTACTTCTTTCTTTCTAATTTGGATGATTTATTTATTTTCCTTGCCTAGCTGTTCTAGCTAGAATTTCTATTATATGCTGAATAATAGGGGTGACAGTGGCCATCTTTGTCTTGCTCCACATCTTGGAGGGAAAGCTTTCATTCTTTCATCATTCATTATGATATTACCAGTGCATTTTTCATTTATGCCTTTTATCTTCATTCCTATCTCTTGGAGCGTTTGTATGAAGAAAGGATGTATGGTTGTATCAAATGCCTTTTCTGCCTCAATGAAAATGATCATGTGGTTTTCCACTTTAATTTGTACATGTGTTATATTAATTGATTTTTTTATGTTCAACCACCCATGCATACCTGGGAAAAAGTCACGTGATCATGGTGTATAATTCTTTTAATGTGCTGTTGGATTCCATTTGCAATATTTTGTTGAAGACTTTTGCATCTATATTCATTAGATTAATTCATTGGAAATTTTCATTTCTTATAGTATCTTTATCTGGCGTTGCTATCAGGGTGATGTTGAATTGATAGAATGATTATGTAATATTCCTTCGTCTTTGAGCTTTTGGAAGATTTTGAACAAGATTTATCTTAATTCTTCTGGGAATAATGAAGAATTCATTTGTGAAACCATATGGGCCTGGTCTTTTCTTAGTTGGAAGGTATTTGGTGATTGATTCAATCTCATTAATTATGTTTGGTTTGTTGAGGTCTTCAGTTTCTTCTAAAGTCAGTATATGTTTTTGTATGTTTCTAAGAACTTGTCCATTTCATCTATGTTGTCTAATTTGTTGACATATATTTGTTCATAGTGACCTTTTATGATCCTTATTATTTCTTTGCGGTCAGTAGTAATGCCTCACAAATTTCCAATTTTATTTATATGAATCTTCTCTCTTTTTTTCTTTGCCAGGCTCATTAAGAGAGTGTCAATTTTATTGATCTTCACAAAGAACTATCTTTTGGTTTGGTTAATTCTATATATATGTATATTTATTCTCAATTTCATTTATTTCTTCTCTAATCATTGTTGATTATTTCTTTCTGCTTCCTATTAGGTTAGTTTGATGTTCTTTTTTCTAGTTTCCCCAGCTGTTCTATTTGGTTTTTTATTTTAGCTCTTCCCTCTGCCTTCTTTTTATTGTAGATATTAGGGCTATTTATTTACCCCTCAGCACTGGCTTCACAGCATCCCATAAGTTTTGATATGTTATTATCCCTTGTCTCAAGATATTTACTAATTTCTCTTGCACCCTCTTCTTTGACCTAATGAATGTTTAAGTGTGTGTTGTTTAACCTCCACATATTTGTGAATTTTCCAGTTTTCTGCCTCTTATTGATTTCCAGCTTCAATTAATTATGGTCACAGAAAGTGTTTTGAATAATTTCAAACTTTCTAAAATTTTTGAGACCTGTTTTGTGACCCAAAATTTTGTCTGTCCTGGATAAAGATCCATGAGCACTTGAGATGAATGCATAACCTGCTGTTTTCAGCTGCAATGTTTTGTGTATGTTTGGTAGGTTTAGTTCATTTGTCATATTATTCAAGATTTTTGTGTCCTTGTTGATCCTCTGACCAAATTTTCTATCTATTGCAGATAATGGTGTTTTGAAGTCTTCATCTATTATTGTAGAGATGTTTCTTTTGTCCTTCAATTTTGCCATTTTATGCCTCATGTATTTTTGGGTACTCTGGTTATGTGTATAAACTTTTATGATTGTTATTTCTTCTTGGTGGATTGTATGTTTTATTTATATATAGTGCCCTTCTTTGTCTTTTATAAAGATTTTGCATTTAAAGTCAATTTTGTCTAATATAAAATAACTACCCCAGGTAATTTTTTTTGTCACTTCTAGTATGGAATATCTTTTCTCAATCTTTCGCTTTCAAACTTGGTTCTAAGGTGAGTCTCGTGTATAGCATATAGATGAATAATATTTTTTATCCATTCTACCAATCTGGGTCTTTTGTTTGGTGATTTTAATCCATTAGTATTCAATATTATTATATTACTGTAATATCATTAATTACTTCAACCATTTTATCCTTTAGTTTTTATGTCATTTCTTCTTTTGTATTTCTTTTTACCCATCTAGCTTCTTATAATCATCATTTCTACACTCTCCTCTAAACCTCTCTCTATCTTTTTGTTTCAGCCAGCAGAACTCCCAATAGTATTTCTTTTAAGGCAGGTCTCTTTTTGAAAATATATCTCATTTTCTGTTTATCTGTGAATATTTTAAACTCTTCCTCATCTTTGAATGAAAGTTTTGTGTTAAAGGATTCTTACATGGTAGCTTTTCTCGTTCAGTATCTTAAATATATCATACCACTGCCATCTCACCTCCATGGTTTCTTGTGAAAAATCAGCACCTAATTTTATTGCAGTTCCCTTGTATGTTGATGAATTGCTTTTCTCTTGATGATTTCAGGATTCTGTCTTTATCTTTGTCATTTGACATTCTGATTAGTAGGTGTCTCAGAGTAAGGTTATTAAGATTTATTCTCTTTGGAGTAGAGTATGCTTGTTTGACATATATATTTATGTCATTCATAAGGAATGGGAAATTTTTGGCCATTATTTCCTTATATATTCTTTCTGCTACTTTTCTCTTTTTTATTCTGTATCTGGGACATTCTCGATGCATATGCTTGTGAACTTCATGCTGTCATTTTATTCTCTGAGACACTGTTCTTTTTAAAATTCTTTTCTCTATATTTTCTTGTATCTATAAGATTTTGAATATCACATCTACTGTTTTATTGATTCTTTCTTCTGCTCGTTCAAATTTGTTGTTCAATGACTCTCTTATAATTTAACATCTTTTATTGTGTCTTTAATTCTCTTGAGTTCTGTTATGTTTTTTTCTCATATTTTCAAATTCTTTTTTATGCTCACCCAGTGTCGTCTTATTTTACTTTATCTTTTCAGCCATATTTTCCATCATCTCCTTGAATTGATTTAAGAGATTTGTTTGAACACCTACATTCGTTGTTCAAAATTCTATGTCTCTAATATTTTAATTTATTCCTTTCCCTGAGCCACATTTTACTGTTTCTTTTAATTTTTTGCCAATATCTCAGCATCGGATTATCATGGTTTTTAATTTGTTTGATGTTTTGTTGAATATGATTAGCATGTATTTTGTTGAGGATTTTAGTATCCAAGTTCATTAGAGGGATTGGTCTGTAGTTTTCATTTCTTGTGGAATCTTTATGTGGTTTTGGTGTTAGGGTGTTATGGAAGGACTTAGGGGATATTCCCACCACTTCTATTTTTTAAAGAGTTTATGAAGGATTGGTGTTATTTCTTTCCAGAATGATTGGTAGAATTCACTGTGAAACCATTTGATCCTGAGCTGTTCTTATTTGGGAAGTTTTTGATGATTAATTCAATCTTATTACTTCTAATTGGTCAATTGAGTTCATCAGTTTCTTATTTCATCAATGTAGGCTGCTTGTGTATTTCTAGAAATTCATCCATTTTGTCTAAGTTATCCATCTTGTTGGCATAGAATTTTGTAAAGTATCTTCTTAGGATACTCTTTATTTCTGTGAGATCAATGGTGATATACCCTCCCTCATGTTTTATTTTATGTATTTGCATCTTCTCTCTTTTTTTCTTTGCTAGTCTAGCTCAGGATTTGTTGATTTTATTATTCTTAACAAAGGACCAGCTTTGTTTTTTTTTTATTTTTTCTAGCATTTTTTAAAATTTTCTATTTGATTTACTTCTTCTCTAATCTTTGTTATTTCCATCTTTCTGCTTGCTTTGGGTTTAGTTTGTTGTTCTTTCTCTAGTTCATACAAGTGTACAGTTAGGTCTTTGATTTGAACTCTTTCTACATTTTTAATATAAGCATTTATTGCTATAAATTTCCCTCTCAGGACTGCTTATACTGCACACCTTGGTTTTGATATGTTGTGTTCTCATTTTTATTCATTTCAAGGTAGATAATCATTTCTTTTGCAATTTCTTCCTTGACCCATTGATTGTCTAAGAGTGTGTTGTTTAACTTCCATTTCTTTGTGCCTATTCTCTTTCTCTTCCCTTACTGATTTTCAGCTTCATTCCATTGTGAGAAGAGAAATTACTTTGTATAATTTCAATCTTTCTGAATTTGTTGAGAGTAAGTTTTGACCTAGCATGTGGTCTATCCTAGAGAATGATCCATGTGTGCTCAAGAAGAATGTATATCCTGCTGTATTTGCTTGTAATTTTCTGTATATGTCCTTCAACAATCTCTCATAAAGCAACAAGAATTTCCTGAGTACATGGGCATTACTGAGTGAAGGAGGGCATAAAATTATGCCTGGCCATTATTATTGATGGTTGCACTTATGAACCTTTCCTAGTGAAAATGAAACAGCATAGTATTATATATTGCTTAAGAGTTACCTCCTGAAAACATCCTTGTTGATCAAATTTAGCTTCTCTTTAAGCCAAACTCAGAATATAAACATACTACCTTTCCCCTAGCATGGAACATGACTCCAGGGGTTAAGTCTCTTTGGCACAAAGGGATTATTACCAAGCAATGACTAGCAAGGAATCTGCAAAAAGAGCTTGACCAAAAGGGGGAAATATTAAATACAAATGTGTTTTTATGGCTAAGAGACTTCAAACTTAGTCAGGAGGTTATTCCAGAGGTTACACTTATGCATTTCTCAGCAGGATCTCATTGACTGCCACAATAAACAATGCCTCAAACAGCAGGGCTACTGAGGGCTCTAGAGACATCTGTACACTATAGGCAGGGCAGACAATCTGAGGTAAACATATATATTTATAGATAAAATATATATATATATAAACATAAACATATACAGAAATAACTGTGAAGGGACTTAGGATCTCATAATGTACAATAAAATAAAAGAAATGTGAAACTTGGCAAAATGTTAGAATTGAGCAGATAAGGAGTTATAAAAATTACAAAGAACATGTAGCAACATCAAATAAGAAATTCTTGCATTGTTAGTGTTACTTTAAATATAGATGGATTAAACTTTCAAGTCAAAATGCAGAGAAAGGCAGAATGGACAAGAAAGCATGACACAAACATATGCTGTTTACAAGAAACTCACCATGAATTCAAAGATACAAATAGGCTAAAGGTTAAAAAAAGGAAAAAGAAAACTGTCATGATATTACCAACGGAAAGAGTGTTTAAGTAGCTACCAGATTAAAAATACTTTAAGTCAAAAATGTTTGTAGTGGACAAAGAAATTCCATATATATAAATAAAGAGGTCAATTCCAGATGAATACATAAAATTTATAAATATATATGCACATAATGGCAGAGCCCCAAAGTATATGTAGCAAATATTGACATATTTTAAGGTAGAAATAGATGAATCCATATTAATTGTGGATGAATTCAATACTCCACATTCAATAATGGAATGCACATCTAGAGTGAAGATAATATGATAGTAGAAGATTTGAACAGCATTGCAAATCAATTGGGCTTAAAAAACATATATGAAACACTTAAACCAACAAGAGTAGAATATACAAACTTCTCTAGCATATACAGATTATTCACCAGGATAGACCATATATTAGATCACAAAACAAATGCCAATAAATTTAAAAAGTATAAAAATTACACAATATATTTTCTCCAATCACAATGAAATGAAGCTAGAAATCAATAAGTGGAGGAGAACTGAAAAAATCACATTTAGAAATTTATGCATTATTAAACAAGCAATGCATCAATGAAGGTATCACAAAGAAGATATGGAAATATATTGAGGTAAATGTAAACAAAACAAAACATACCCAAAATTATGAGATTCAAAAAGGTCAGTGCTGAGAATTTTTTCCCATTTTTCTTTTAATAATTTTTTTTAAATTTTTGAAGAAGATTTTGATTACGTGTTACATAAAATATATAAGGGATTCCCATATGCCCCACTATGTCCCCCTCACACACTTTCCCACATCAACAACATCCCTCATTAGTGTGGAACACATATTTAAGCATTGCTAATAACTATGTATTATAGATTACATTATACTTTACACTCTGTCTGGCAAAATTTTGTAGGTTATGACAAAATATACAATGGCCTGCATCTGTCACTGCAATGTCATGCAAGACAGCTCCAATATCCCAAAAATGTCTCCTTGTTACACCTAATTTTCCTTATCCCATCCCATCTCTGGTGGCCAATGCCTTTATATAAATGATAAGAGTTCTTCCATTGCTAGAATAATAATAAGTCTACAGTAGAAAAATAAGAAGTCTATTTTAGTCCATTGTTCATTCCCCAATATTGAGGATTTGGGGATGTGATGCCCACTCTGCTTCTAATTGAGAAAGAGCTTAGATCCCATGTTGCAAATTGATGGAAATATCTTATTTGCAGTTTCAGACACTCTCTGTTCCTTGGGATAGGTGTTGTCCATCATCATCTCATTGTTAGTTGTTTTGAGTGAGTCCAATGAAGTGACAAGTAGGTGTTGCAACTTTGCTGAAATTCAGGGCTCAACTGGCACATGGACAGGTAAAAGGTTTAAGTCTCTGGGACATATATTTATCAAGTATAGTGCTAATTATACATTCAATTAAAAGGGGCAGAAAAACCAGGTGTAGAGGATTTATTGATGAGTCTAACTCTGTCACCCTGGGAAGCATAAATTCCAAAGGCCTACTGACAGCGTGCCAAACTCCTGAGCTGTCTGCCCTGCTTATAGTTTCTGTATGTCTTCAGAGCCCTCAAGAGTCCCACTATTTGAGGCACTGTTTACTGTGGCAGTCAATGAGATCTTGCTGAGACTTGCATAAACGTAACCTCTAGAATGACCTTCTGACACACTTTGAAATCTCTTAGCCATAAAAACTCATTTGTATTTACCATTTCTCCCTTTTGGTCAAGGTCTTTTTCCAGATGCATTGCTAGTTGGCACTTATTAATAATCTCTCTGTGCTAGGATAGCTCATCCCTGGGAGTCATGTCCCATGCCAGGTGGAAGGTAGTATATTTTTATGTTGAGTCTGACTTAGAGAGAGTTCACGTTTGAGCAACAAGGAGGCTTTCAGGAGGTAACTCTTAGGCAGTATATAATACTAGGTTGTTTCAATTTCACAAGAATGGTTTATAAGTACAAACCTCAATATCAAGGGCCTGGCATAATGGTCTGTATTCCTTCATTAGGCACTGCCCTGGAACTAATTGGTTTCTTGCTGGTCTATTAGAGAATGTAGCAGAACTCCCCAGGATGGGAATTCAATATTATTTTGGTTATTGTGTGGATATCCACCCACTGAGAAAATGCCCCAAGAACACTTGAATGTATTCATATTCCTTAGAGGCATGCCTCAGGTGAACACCTTCCCATACAACCCCCCATCACTGTCATCCTGAATTTTATCTTCAAAGAAGCTTGAGGATACAGAAATGTCACATTGAGAATATAGGGGATTCACATATAGCCACTGACTTCCTCTTTTTCCCCCTTCCCATATTAATAGTATTTTACATGTAGATGGAACATTTGTTACAATTGATATACAAATATTGAATCATTCTATTAAAAAAGGTCAATGGTTGACATTGTGGTTTATATTTTGGATCATATACTTTTATAGGTTTTGATGAAATTTGAAGTGCCTATATCTGTTACTACAAGATCATGCTGAACGATTCTAATGCCCTCCAAACGCCCCATGTTACATATATTGTATTCTTCCCTCCACATCCCCTCGGAAACTATGGTGACCACAAAGTTTCAATTTTTGAAGAATAAGATCCAGAGTTACTTGCAATAATATCAAGGGTTTGATATATTGGACTGCTTACTTTTATTGTGTATTGCCTATGTTCCTGAGGGAATCTTGTCCTTCTATTTGAGAACATAGCAGGACTCCTGAGGATAAGAGTGATATTTTCTTGTGTTTCTCCATCCACTGATTTAATACACTATGACAACATTAACACTTACATATTCCACAGAAGCCTGCCACAGGTGTGCCCTGTCCCACATAGCCCCCACATCCAACACCCTATACCCAGTCACCCTCCTGTACCATATTTAACAAAAGAACATTCCCAACATCGTAGTTTTAACCACTGACATGAAAATCCTCAGATTTCCCCTGCTGCTTCCCTTGATCCTCCCCCCACTTCCATGGATAGTCCAACCCAACCCCCTCACCCTACTCCCCCTCACAAACCAGTACCACTGAACTGTAAATGCATACATCAAAAGAGAAAAAAATCTCACATCACAAACCTAATCTTACCAATTGAGGATCTAGAAAAAGAACAGACTAAATGAAAAGTGAGAAGATGAAGTGAAAGGGTAAAGATTATCCTGGAGAATAATAAAATAAAGATTACAAAAAAAGAAGAAACAGAGAGAGAATCAAGGAAAAAATGTTTTCTTTGAAATATCAATAAAATTATTAAACTTTTAGGTAGACTGACAAACAAGAGTGAAGACAAAAATAACTGAAAAAAAAATGATAGTGGAGCAAAGTAAAATTGATCGCACAGAAATAAAAGGATTATAAAAAGATACAATGAACAACTATACACAAACAAATTAGACAACACAATTAATGGAAAAATTCCTAAAAAACAAAAACTATCTGCAAAGTCTCAGGAAGAAATAGAGGATTTCATCGGAGCAATAACAAGTAAAGAGATTGAGTCAGTTATCAAAACCTCCCAAGAAAGAAAACCAAAATGTGATGACATTACTGGAGAATGTTCATAAACATTATTATTATTCCAAGAATAATTAACACCAGTCCTGCTGGTGTCTATCCTTGAGAATGACCCATGTGTGCTTGAGAAGAATGCATACTGTGCAGTATTTGGGTGTAATATTTTGTGTATGTCTATAAGGTCTACATCCTCTAATGTATTATTCAAGGTCTCTTGAGATGTTGTGTC
>JAQZBX010025976.1:0-29211 GCA_029593785.1 Cabassous unicinctus | reverse complement strand
ATCCCTAATGATTTTTCTTCTTTTGAAGTCTGGTTTGTTCAAAATTAATACAACTACTACAGCTTTTAGATTTTTTTAGATTTTGCATAGTATATTTTTCTTCATCCTTTTATGTTTAATCTGTATCTATATTTAAATTAGGTTTCTTATACACAAATATATTTGGGTCTTGTTTTTTTATTCACTCTGACAGCCTGTCTTTAAATTTCTGTATTTCCACCATTCACATGTATTATTGATATGGTTGGAGTAATCACTACCATGTTTGTAACTGTTTTTTATTTATTTCACTTATTCTTTATTTGTAGTTTTTGTTGTTGTTGGGTTTTTCCCTCTTTTTCTAGTTTCTTCAATTAAAATTGAACATTTTATATGAATCCATTTTCTCTCTTTCCTTCGCATATCAATTAAACTTCTCTTTAAAATATTTTTAGTTCTTGCCCTAGAGTTTGCAATATACATTTAAAACAAATCTACATCCACTTTTAAATAATACTCTACTGCTTCACAGATAGTACCTGGTACCTTATAAAGGAGTATTCCCAATTCCTTCCTCCCATGCCTTATAACATTGCTGCCATTCATTTCACTTCTCTGTAAGCTATAATCACCCATACATTATTATTATTATTGCCTTGGAGAAAGTTATCTATTAGTGCAATTAAGTATAATAAAAGTAAAAGATTTTATTTTACCTTTATTTATTCCTTCGTTACTCTTCCTTTATGTAGATTTGAGTTTCTGACCTATTTCATTTTCCTTCTTTCTGAAGAGCTTCATTTAACAATTCTTGTATGGTAGACAACTGGTTATAAAATTCCCCAGTTTTTGTTTTTCTGAGAAAGTCTTTGTTTGTCCTTCACTTTTTAAAGGATAATTTTACTGGATAAAGAATTTCAGGTTGGCTAGTTTGTTTCTTTCAACACTTTATTTCACTCCATTTTCTTCTTGATTGCATGGCTTCTGATGTAATTCTTACCCTTGTTCCTCTATAGTTAGAGTTTTATTTCCTCTGGCTTCTTTCAAGATCTTCTCATTGTCTCTGATTTTTCCAGTTTGAATATGATATGCCTAACTATAGAGTTTTCTTATTTGTTATGCTTTGTGTTCTCTGATCTTCCTCTGTCTGTGATTTGGTGTTTACTGTTAATTTTGGAAAATTCTCAGCCATTTTTACTTCAAATATTTCTTCTTTCTCGTAGTCTAGTTACATCTATTTTTCACCATTTGTAATTGTTCCACAGTTCTTGGATATTCACTTTTGGTTCTCTCTCTCTCTCTCTCTCTCTCTCTCTCTCTCTCTCTCTCTGCCTTTAAGTTTGGGAAGTCTATGTTGACATATCCTGAAGCGCGTTGATTTTCTCTCTGCACGTCCAATGTATTGATGAGCCCCTAGAAGGCACTCTTAATTTCTCTTACAGTGTTTTTAATTTTTAGCATTTCCCTTCGATGTATTTGAAGAGAATTTCCATATCTCTGCTTACATTACTTAGATGTTCTTATATATTATCTACTTTTTCAGTAGAGCCCTTTACATATATAACCATAGTTTATTTTAAAATCCCTATCTTATAACTCCAGATCTGTGTCATATCTGAGTCTGAGTCTGATGCTTGCTTTGTCTCTTTAGTCTGTGGTATTTTTGCCTTTTAGAATACCTTGGTTTTGAATCGCCAGAAATGATGTATTGTGTAAAAGGGACTGAGCTAAGTGGCATTTAGTGTTAAGTTTTATGTTAATCTAGATAGGAGCTGGGCTGTATATATTGTTTCCTACATTTGTAAGTGCCAGAGGCTTCAGTTTCCTCTAGTGTCCTTGTTTTTGTGCCCTGCAGCTCTTTCAGTTGTAATCCACTGTTATTATACTGGAGCCCAGTTGATGTGGTGGTAAGGTATAGGGAAGGGAAAGTGTTCTGTTATATTATGATTAAATGACCTGTGTCCCTGGGCACATTAGAAATGTTTCTTCTTTCTTTTTTATTCTCTTTAGTGAAACTGGAATGCTGGAGTTGGCTAATTGCCCTTCCCCCAGGCTTAATAAGGCTCTGGTAAAGTAGTTTCCCTGTGAGGGTAGGCTTTGTTAAGGAGAACACTGAGCATTTGTCTTCATGGTGACTTTTCCTCTCTCTGAAAGTGAGGGGATTTTTCTTGGATCTACACTGGGAGAACCTGGTAAGATTTCCTGGAAGTAAAATGCATCAAAGTGTGGAGGCCTCCTGAAACTGGGCCCCTAGGAGTTTCTCACTCTTAAACTAATCCACCTTCATTCTCCAGCAATTTATCAAAATTACCATTAATATTTCCTACCATTTTATGGTTCCAACCACTTCTGCTCCAAATATGTTGATTTTGGTTTGATTAACTGTGATTCTCTGTATTTGCCTTTCTCTCCAGAATTTGGGGTGGTAGCTTGCCTTGTGACATCTGTTCTCTGACGGATCTAAAGAAAATAATTTGTTTTCAGTTTGTTTATCTTTTTCCTTGTTGTAAGGATAGGATGACAACTTCTAAGCTTTTTATATGTTGGAGCTGAAATCAGAAGTCTGTGAGGTGTTTTTTTTAATTTGTTTTTTAAAAAGCTTTAGATTACATAAATGTTACATAAAAAATATAGCAGATTCTCATGTGCCCCATCCCTTCCCTTCCCCCACTTTCCCAAATTAACATCTTTCATTAGTGTGGTACATTTATTACAATTGATGAGCACATATTGAAGCTTTGCTACTAACCGTGGACTATAGTTTACATTATAGTTAACACTCTTCCCCGCACAATTTTATAGGTTTTGATGAAATGTATAATGGCCTGTACCCATCATTGCACTGTCATGCAAGACAATTCCATTGTCCCAAAGTGAAATAAACTAAGCTCCAAGGCAACAAAGGCATTTGTTTGGGGTCTTAAATTGCAATTTGGGGAGCATAGATTCAGGTAGCAACCCATATTGTGTCCTGTCTTGCCATTTTCAGGCAAGGATTTTTAAAGGAAAAGAAGATTACACAAATTGTGATTGGTGGAAATTTGGGGTACTCTAATTGTCCTTCAGTTTAGATAGTTAACTGAGTTCTTTATCTTGTCGTTTGTTTATGGTGTCCAGATGTATTTAGGGTTTTAAGGAACGTTGTTGCTTGAGGCTTTGCATACTTTGGCAGTTTGTAATATTTGTCTAAGACCTGAGTTAGAGTAACCTCCAAAATGACCTCCCCCACTCCATTTTAACCTCTTAGTCATAGAAACTCTATTCTATTTTAACAACATCATGCTAATGATATTAATAAGCATGATATTAATGATATTAAGTCTAACTAATAGACTTAAGAGTGTTTTTCCTAGGTATAATTTATGTGGTAGGCTTATATGGAATTCTTAGTTAATTATATAATTTAATAAACAATTTTTTGCTTTATGTTTACCAGAGTCTATGCTAGGTGCTTAGAATACAAAGATGGCCTAGACATAGTCACTGCCCTGCCTGAAGTTGCTTCTAATCAATTAGGGAAAACATAGGTGTATATAAGATAAAAAGGTAGCACTGTAAAGGGAGTAATTATCTTGGTTAAGAAGAAGACTTTAGAGAATATTTCCCAAATAATGGAGTATATGTCCTGGATTTTGAAGGATCAATAGGAATTTTTCAAACAAACATGGTAGGAAGTCATGTCCAGACAGAAGAACATATGTAAAGGCTTTGGGGACTTGAAACAATATGGCATATTTTGAAGATTGTAGGTAGCTTGTTATTGCTGAATCTTAGACTCTGAGGAGAGTTGTTGCAATGATATTTAAGCAATAGGCAGGGACCATATTATTCTAAGCAGCCCATTATCTACTTCTGGCCCATTTTCTTCTAGAATATTTTGGAATTTAATGAAAGATTAGAGCACGTAGAAAAGTGATCACATGATTTGTATACAGTCAAGAGAGGAATCCTGGTTTCCTTCATTGGAGAGGCTGGGATCACCGACAAAAATATAATGAATATCAGAAGAAGAATGGAAGGTGTCAGTTTAGTTTTGGACACATTAAGTTTGGGATATTTCCGTAGAATTGCCTGCTAAATTGTGGAATATATTAATCTAGAATTTAGAAAAGCAGGTGGACTGAAGGTAGAGATTTGGAAGCACATATGTCAAGGCAATGGGGACTTAAAACAATATGGGGTGTTTTGAAGATTGTAGGTAGCTTGTTATTGCTGGGTCTTAGACTTACAGGTGTTAGTTAAAACCACACAAATGAATTAAATTGCCTAGGAAAAATGTATCCAATTAGATACATTTGTGGATAAAACCCTGGGGAACACCCATATTTCAGGTATAAGGAGAAGAGCCAGTAAAGTGCATATATTGAATGGAAACTTCCAAAGTGGGAAGGAGACTCAGGAGAGCATATGCCATGCCAACACAAGGGAGGACAGTGTTAGAGAAGTAATTTTTTAAAATATCATCTTGGGGAGCAGATGTGGCTCGAGCAGTTGAGTGCCTGCTTCCCACATGGGAGGTCCCAGGATCAGTTCCCGGCACCTCCTAAAAACAAAACAAAACAAAAACAAACAACAAGCAAACAAATGAAAAAAAACAACTCAGGGAAGCTGATATGGCTCAGTGGCATATGAGGTCCCAGATTCAATCCCCAACCGGGGTACCTCAAAAAAACAAACAAACAAACAAAAATCATTTCAAGTTTGCACTAACATAGAAGGCATGATTTCAGTGTATATTTCCATGTTAACTCCTGACTCTAAAGTTTGCAATTCTTTCTCCAACCATTCTTCTCATGCCAGAAGCTTTTTTCAACTAGTCCTTGCCTTTCACCCTTAATAAACATTAAATACTCATCGCATGCTCAGATTTACTTTTTTTCCATGAATAGTACCTTCTATATTTATATAAGTGTCAGATTCCTAATCTGTGTGGTAGTATTTTTTTTAAAGTGATCAAGAAAATTATTCTTTTTAAAAATCCAATATCATTAGTGATGTCAGCATACACCATATCCATATCCTGGGCAGTTAAAATCTGTGAAACATTTAGGAGCAAAGTTTAATGAAACAATTAATACTAAGTACTAGGTTATAAGTGGGGGAAGGGCAGGATTAGTTTCCTGTCATTCTTTGTAATTAAATTTATGTCTAGGGTTTAAATGAGAGCAACAGAACACACAGAACTGATCCCAAAGAAGTGATATAACTTGTGTGAAAGATTAGAGACTGGAGCGCATATTGCAGTTTGTGTTTGGGTGGGAACAAAGGAATTATGGCTAGAAAACAATGATGGGCTCAAGATCTGTCTAGAGAAAAATGTTTTCATTGCAAAAGTTAGGTATATTAGAGCAAAACATTTGTAGGGCTTGAAAATTGAGCAGAAAAGCATGGATTTAATTATAATTTCTTCCCATTGGAACCATAGTACTTACTCTTGCAGCATATTAATATCCACAGTCTTTAGTGAGTAATGAAAAATTTTAATTTTTATGCTTAGAATCTATTTTCTAACTAATGGCACAGGTAAATATAAATAATAAGCACTGTTGTTGGGGATTGCCATGTAATTGAGTTCTGAGTTATAACCAGTGTAATGGAAACACTAATTAGACTATGAGTTGAAATTAACCAAGGTTTTAGTCTTGGCTCTGCTGCTAACCATGAGGGTAGGGACCATGTCCACTTATTCTTTAATTTGTACCTGGTGCCTGCCTGACACAAAGGAGATACTCAACACTTGGTTGAGTGATGAATAACACAGATCTTTAATATCCAAACCAATAGCATCAATGTCCTTGTATTTCAAAGGCTGTCCAATATAAATAAAAGTTAAATGTGTCTTTGAATTCTTTATCCAAGCTGAATAAACCTACCAGGGAAAAATGCAACCTTTTTGGAAGTTTCAAATAAAAAACACTACAAGTTGGTGGGCAGTAATAAATGTGTAAAGTATTTGGTTTCGTTACAAATGTAAGATATTAAAGGTAGTTTTAAAAAACATTGAAACATTTAGAATGCAGGTATTAAAGTACCGTGATCAGGTTTAAAGAAGCATTATAAATCTGAAATTTTCTTAATAACCAGTCAAAAAATTTTAGATTAAGAGGTGAATCATTTATTTCAGCTCAAAGTTGCGATGTCTTTTAATTAAGTCACAGAAGGGATAAAAAGGTTTAAAGTTGTTTTAAAATAGCAGGTATCTGAATTGTCAAATATGGCATTCCCTCATTGAGTAAATATTGGCTGGTAGCATGCAATATTCTAGGCAGAGGGATTGAAGATACAGCTGGCAGCATAAACTTCTAGGGGACTTTAAGCATAAAAGGTAATTTTGCAATTTCAGTCAGATTAATATGTATAGGTGGCCCCAAGCCTCCTTAAAGTGCTTTCTTTTATTGTAACTCATTTTTTTCTTATTATAGACATCCAACAGACTTGAGTTTAAAAAGATCAATAGACACTTCTTTTTTTTAATCTTTGCCAGTCTCCATCCATTTACACCACTTTCCTTCCACTCTCCCAACATAGTGTTATATATATAATAGGAGCTCTATAAACATTTACTTAAATGGTGAGTCAGCACTTTCTTCTGGGCTTGTGCACTATGCTCCATTCTTGCCCAACTCCTTGTCTACTGGTACCTAATTAATATAGTAGTAGCTACCATTGAAGAGAGTTAACCTGGAACAAGGTTGGGTGATGTTACTTTAGAATATTATTTTTAAATCCCACTCAGAGAAAAGCATGAAATCAGTGCTAGACTATATTTTAATTCCCTTTGCATAGACAAGTGGTTCTCAACCCACTGACAGATTTAGAATCTCAGAGAGCTACTGTAAAATACCTATTCCCTGAGCCATAGCTACATTAATTAAAACAGAATCTCTGGTAATGGACCTAAGTATCTCTATTTTTAAAACTTTCCAGATGACTCTTATGCAATGCTGGTTGAGAATCACTGGCTTACAGAATTAAATCTCAAAGTGTGGTCTCGTAACCCTTGGGGTCCTGAGACCCTTTCAGGGGGTCTGTAAGGTCAAAGCTATTTTGATAATAATACTTAAACATTTTTTGTCTTCTTCACTATCATTCTCTCAGGAGTGTACACAGTTCATTTTTATAGTTTCAGATTCCACATTACAACTCATCTTTAAGAAACTGCCCACAAAGAAATTTAAAAGAAAGAAAAGAAAAATGAGTACATGCAAAAACTGGTGAATTCTGAGTAAGGTCTAATGTCACCATTGATGTAGTCTGAGTGACAGGTAAACCTGTCTTCCTATTTTTGCAACTTCTTGTGAGTCTATAATTATTTCTAAATAAAACACCAGCACTTGTGTTTTGGTAGAGAGAGTATCAAAGAAGATTATCCACAGTTATTTGAAAGGGCTATTTTCTTTTTCAACTATATGATCTATATGTAAAGCAGGGTTTTCTTTATGTACCTCAACATAAAAACCCAGGTGTTTTCTATTAAACCAGATTACACAGATTTGCAAAAATGTAAAACAAAGCTTTTCTTCTCACCAATTACTTTTTGTTTTGGAAAGTAGTTAAATTTCATTAAAAATGCTGTGTTAGCATGTAATGGATTTATTTGGTTATTTTTATGTATTATTTATATCATTGTTACATGTTATTCAGTTAACACAAGAAAACAACTACAATAACAATAAATCTACTTTAGTCAGCAGTTACACTTCCCCCTTATTTTTGTTCATTTTTCATTCTTGTGGGATTTGGCATAATGTCCATTCTAATTACTACAGGCTGAGAAGGGAAGTATATATTATGGGGCAGATGAATGAAATTGTTTTGCTTGCAATTGAAGATACTCCTTCCTTTTGGGTTGGGATTGGTCCATCATCACCATTTTGAATAGTTGTCCAGGATAGGCTCAAAGAACTGTAGTGTAGAAGTTGGCCACATATATGCTGGGTTTCAGGACTCCACCAGCATAGGAATAATCCAAAGGCTTTAAGTCTCTGAGAAATATACTTAACAAGTAAATTGAAAATTACAGGTGTTAAATAAAAGAAGTAGAAGAATCATGTTTAGGGGATTTATACCTAAGTGTAACTATGTTATATTGGAGAAATAGCTTTTTGTATATTCCTAGGAAAAGCTGGCTGAGGGGGTGTTGATTTTCTGTGCTGTGCAGCTTGACCATGGTGTCTAGACATCCCTAGGGCCCTCAGGAGTACTTTTTTTTTTTTTAAGATTTATTTATTTACTTGATCCATTTTAAACCCCTCCTTCCCCATTTTGCTATTTTGTGTCCATTCGCTGGGCAATTCTCTGTGTCTGTTTCATCTCTTCTCATCCTCCTCCTCCAGTCTTCACCAGTATTTAATCCTGGAGACCTCCGATGTAGGAGAGAGGTGTTCTGCCATCTGCGCCACCTCGGCTCCTGGTTTTCGGAGCTTTCGGAGCATCTTGTCTTGTCTCTCCCCTGCGCCTCTCTCCTGTTACATCATCATCTTGCTGCATGGCTCCCGGGGCCTGGCGGTTCACCGGCACACAGAGCCTGGCAGCCCATGTGCCTTCTATATATATATTTTTATTTTACCGGGAGGTCCCGGGGATCGAACCCAGGTCCCTCCATATGGCAGACGGACGCCCAACCATTTGAGCCACATCCGCCCCCCAGGAGTACTTTTGTTTGTGGCTTTGTTTACTGTAGCATTTTGTGGAGTTTGGCTGAGACCTGCGTAAGCATAACCTCTGGCGTGACCTCCTGACTCACTTTGAAATCTCTTAGCCATAAAAACTCCATTTTATTTAATATTTCCCTCTTTTGATCAAGGTCTTTCTTCAAATGCATCACTAATTAATTCTTGGCCATAATCCTTTGCTACCAGGGAAGCGCATCCCTAGGAGTCATGTCCCACGTCAGGGGTGGGGAAGGCAGTGACGTATTTGCAGTATTTGGCTTAGAGAGAGGCCACATTGAGAAAAAAGGAGGTTTTCAGGAAGCAGTGATTAGGCATTAATTATAATTAGGCTTAGTTTCATTATTACAGGAATAAAGTTCATAAGTACAATCATTAAGATCAAGGTCTTGGCTTATTAGCCTATTTTCCTTTATTAGGCAAGGCTTATATATTCCAGAGCTTCTGGCCATCTTATTTGAGAAAGCAGTAGGACTTCCCCAGGAGGAAAATTAAATATTTTGTTAACTACTGTGTGGGTCTCTATCTATCCAGAAAATATACCTATGGCAAGCAACAAGGTATATTTATATCCCTTAGAAGTATGTAGCTGTATAACATTCAAGCTCTTTAAAAGGCCATGTCTGTCTAGACACCTGACCATGTAAAACAGTATAACTTACAGGGAAATTGTTTTTGTGACATATAACATTTTTCTTATAATAAAATATGCAACTTTACCAACCTCCCCTCCCCCACCATTATTGACATTGATGTGGTATTAGTGTATTAGTTAGCCAAAGGGGTGCTGATGCAGAGTACCAGAAATCTATTGGCTTTTATAAGGGATATTTATTTGGGGTAGAAGCTTACAGTTACAAGGCCCAAAGGATCCAACTCAAGGTACCCTAAGAGGTACTTTCACTCAAAGTCATTGACCACGTGTTGGAGCAAGATGGCCGGCAATGTCTGTGAGGGTTCAGCCTTCTGTCTTCCTCTTAAGACTCCGTGGTGCAAGCTTCTCCCCATCTCAGCTGTAGACTGGCATAAGACTCATCTGTCAGGGCTTCTCACCTGCACTGTTATCTTCAACTGCAAACTCTCTGGCTCATCTCTCTTCTCGGGGTCTCTGCTGTGTCTATGGAGCTGCTTGTGTTCTTCTCTGTGTATTTACTTCCATGTTCTTTTTAGTCCAGGCTGACAGTGGTTTTATTCATATAGTTCTCACAAAAAGCTTGTTGGTTTAGCATGCAGGGATGTTGTTGTTGGTTTAGCATGCAGCCATCAGACAGTAAGACTTTCCACAAGTCCTTCCTGGATAACTGCATTTTCAATCCTGACTTACATATTACAACTTTAGTTAATTCCTCAAATGGGGCACTATCATCTGGGGACCTGATTTCCAGAGGCTTGGAATTTCTGGATTCAGTTTCTGGTTTCATTGTGCCCAATGCAGTTCTTGGCTTATCTCTCTCATCTAGCATTTTACTATAAGCCACAAGGAGAGGCCAAGCTGTAGTCTCTGAGTTCGCTTTGGAAAGTTCTTCAGCTAAATGCCCAGGCTCACCGTTTTCAAATTCTGCCTTTCAAAAACATCAGGAGTTACTCTTACTAAGTTCTCTACAGCTTTAAAACACGGATTGCCTTTCCTCCAGTTTCCAATAATAGTAAATCCTCATCAAAAGTCTCTTTAGCATCCATATTCCTATCAGCAGTCTCTTCAAAGCAATTTAGGCCTTTTCTATCAAGCATCTCACAGTTCCTCCAAAAAATACCCCTTACCCATTTATAAAACCATTCCAGCATTTTGGTAATTGCACCAAAAACAAAAAAAACCCAAAAAAAAACACACCCCACTTCCGGTACAAATTGTGTGTTAGTCAGCCAAAGGTATGCTGATGCAGAGTACCAGAAATCTGTTAGCTTTTATAAAGAGTATTTATTTGGGGTAAAAGCTTACAGTTACAAGGCCCTAAAAAGTTCAGCTCAAGGTTACTGCCTTACCAACCTCTGTTGCCACATGTCTTGCCACCAGCAAGACGGCAGGTGACATCTGCAAGGGTTCAGCCTTTCTCTTCCCTCTTAAGGCTCCATAGGTCCAGTTTCTTCCAATCTCAGCCGTAGGCTGGCATAAGGCTTGTCTCTCTGCCCGGGGCATGTTTCAGGGCTCAACTGCTCTGGTCTCTTCACAAGGTCAGCTGTAAACTATCAGGTGAATGGCTCATCTCTCTTCCTGGGGCCTCTGCCGTGTCTGTGGAGCTCTCTTTCTCTGTGTTCTTCTGTATATCTATTACTTCTGTGTATCTCTCTACTGTGTTCTTGATTGAGTGTCCATTTATATAGCCCACCAAGGAGGTGGGGACTCAACCCTGCATGCCCTAATGATGTGGTAGAATCAAAGCCCTAATCTTAACATAATTTAATCAAAGGCACCTCAGCTGAATCTAATACAATCAAAGGGTATCATGCCCAGAGGAACAGACTAGTTTACAAACATAATCTGTATCTTTTTGGAATTCATAAATAATGTCAAACTGCCACACTCTGTTACATTTGATGTAAGAATGTTATAATGTTACTGTTAACTATGGTCCATATTTTACTTTAGGTGTATTTTTCCCCCATATACCACCCTATCATTAGCATCCTGTACTAGTGACATACTTTTGTTTTAGATCCTGAAAGATCATTCTTATATTTTTAACCCTAATCCTCGCCCACCACAGGGTTCACTGTGTTATACAATCCCATGTTTTATCCTCTAGCTTTCCTTATAGTAATATATATGACCCAAAATCTCCCCCTTAACCACACTCGCTCACAACCTCAGCTCTGCCATCTACACTCACAATATTGTACTTCTATCACCTCTGCCCACCCCAAACCACTACAATCAACCTAATTATAAATTCTGCACAGATTAAGTATTAGCTCCCCATTCTCTACCTCTATTCTATCTCCTGGTAATCTATCTTCCAGATTCTACCTCTATTAAATAAGTTTGCTTATTATAATTAGTTCATATTAGCGAGGTCATACACTTCTGTGCCTGGCATATCCCACTCAAGATAAGGTCCTTGAAGCCCATCCACGTTGTTGCATGTGTCAGTATTTCATTCTAACAGTAGAAAAATATTCCATTGTATGTATACACCACTTTTTGTTTATCCATTCATCTGTTGATGGGCATTTGGGTAACTTCCATCGTTTAGTAAAAGTGAATAGTGCCAATGAACATTGGTGCAAACATATATGTTCTTGTCCCTCCTTTCAGATCTTCTGAATATATACACAGTAGTAGAATTTCTGGCTCAAATGGCTTCCTGAGGAAACATCATACTGTCTTCCATAGCTGCTGTACCATTCTACATTCCCACCAGCAGTGAATGAGTGTGCCTATTTCTCTACATCCTGTCCAACACTAGTAGTTTTCTGTTTTTTTATTTTTTTTAGAGGTGGCCAGTCTAGGAGGTGTGAAATGATATCTCATTGTGCTTTTGATTTGCACTTCACTGATAGCTGGTGATGTTGAGCATCTCTTCATGTGATTTATTAGCCATTTGTATTTCCTCTTTGGGAAAATGTCTGTTCAAATCCTTTGCCCATTTTTTAATTGACTTGTTTGTCTTTTTATTGTTGAGTTGTAGAATCTTTTTTTTTTTTTTTAATATTTATTTATTTATTTATTTATTTATCTCCCCCCTTGCTTGCTTGTATTTGCTGTGTCCACTTGCTGTGTGTTTTTTTGTGTGTCTGCTTATCTCCCCCTTGCTGCGAAGTCTTGCTGCATCAGCCCACCGCGCCGCGCGGGCCGGCCTGCCCTCACAAGGAGGCCCCGGGAAGCAAACCCGGGGCCTCCCATATGTGAGCGCTATCGATTGAGCCACACCCGCTTCCCTAGAATCTCTTTATCTATGCTAGATAGTAGACCCTTGTCACATATATGATTTCCAAATATTTTCTCCCATTGAGTAGTCTGCCTTTTCACTTTCTTGAAGAACTCCTTTGAAGAATGAAAGTTTTAAATTTTTAGGAGGTCCCATTTTTCTTCTGCTGATCATGCTTTGGGTGTAAAACTTATGAAACAGTTGCCTACCACAAAGTCTTGAAGATGCTTTACTACATTTTCTTCTAGGAGTTTTATGGTCCTGGTTCTTACATTTAGATCTTTCATCTATCTTGAGTTGATTTTTGTATAGGGTGTAAGATAAGGGTCCTCTTTCATTCTTTTGAAAATTGATATCCAGTTCTCCCAGCACTATTTGTTGAAGAGACTATTCTGTCCCAGTTGAGTGGACTTGGTGGCCTTGTCCAATCTCAGTTGACTGTAGATGTGTGGGTCTATTTTTGAACTCTCAATTCGATTCCATTGGTCAGTATGTCTCTCCTGTGCCAGCACCATGCTGTTTTGAGCACTGTAGCTTTGTAATATGCTTTAAAGTCAGGTAGTGTGAGTCCTCCAACTTTATAAAGATGTTTTTGCCTATTCGGGGCCCCCCACCTTTCCAAATAAATTTGATAATTGCCTTTTCCATTTTTGCAAAAAAAGCTGATGGAATTTCTATTGGGATTGCATTTAATCTCTAAATCAATTTGGGCAGAATTGACATCTTAACAATATTTGGTCTTCTAATCCACGAGGACAGGACATCCTTCTATTTATTTATTTCTGCTTTGGTTTCTTTTAGCAATGTTGTATAGTTTGCTGTGTAGAAGTCCTTTACATCCTTAGTTCAATTTATTCCTAGATATTTGATTCTTTTAGTTGCTATTGTAAATGGAATTTTTTTCCTGAGTTCCTCTTCAGCTTGCCCATTACTGATATATAGAAACACTATTGATTTTTCCATATTGATCTTATACCCCACCACTTTGCTAAACTTGTTTATTAATTCTAGTAGCTTTGTTATAGATTTTTCAGAACTTTCTACCTATAGGATCATGTCATCTGCAAATAGTGAAAGTTTTACCTCTTCCTTTTCAGTTTAGCTGTCTTTTATTTCTTTTTCTTGTCTAATTGCTCTAGCAAGAACTTCTAACACAGTCATGACAGTGGGCATCCTTGTCTTGTTCTGGATCTTTGAGGGAAAGCTTTCAGTCTTCCACAATTGAATATGATGTTCACTGTGAGGTTTCATTTATGGCCTTTATCATATTAAGGATATTTCCTACTATTCCTATCTTTTGAAGCATTTTTATCAAGAAAAGATGCTAGATTTTGTCAAATGCCTTTTCTGCAGCAATAGAAATAATCATGTGGTTTTTATTCCTTTGATTTGTTAATGTGGTGTATTACATTAACTGATTTTCTTATGTTGAACCACCCTTGTATACATGGGATAAAACCCACCTGATCATGGTATATAATTTGTTTAATGTATTGTCGGATTCTACTTGCCAGAATTTTATTGAGGATTTTTGCACCTAAATTTATTAGAGATTGAGTTGTAGTTTTCTTTTCTTGTAGAATCTTTATCAGGCTTTGGTTTTAGGGTGATGTTGGCATCATAGAATGAGTTAGTTAATGTTCCCTCCTCCTCAGTTTTATGGAAGAGTTTGAGCAGGATTGGTATTAGTTCTTTTTGGAATGTTTGATAGAATTCACCTGTGAAACCATCTGGTCCTGGACTTTTTTTTGTTGGGAGGTTTTTGATTACTGTTTCAATCTCTTTTCTTGCAATTGGTCTGTTGAGGTCTTCTACTTCTTCTAGATCAGTGTAGGTTGTTCATGTGTTTCTAGGAATTTATCCATTTAATCTAAGTTGTCTAATCTGTTAGCATACAATTGTTCATAGTATCCTCTAATGATCCTTTTTATTTCTGTGGGGTCATTGGTGATATCCCCTCTCTCGTTTCTGATTTTAATCTTCTCTCTTTTTTTCTTTTCTAGCCAAGTGTCTTAGTTTGCCACAGGGCTGTTGATGTAAAGTACCAGTAATGGGTTGGCTTTTATAATGGGAAATTTATTAGGGTAAAAGCTTACAGTTCTGAAGCTGTGAAATGTCCAAATCAAGGCAACATCAGAGATGCTTTCTCACCAGAGTCAGCTACCGTTGATACTGGTGTCCTGCCATATGGTGATCAAGCTGTGCTCTGCTGGTTCCAGACCAGGGCCTCTCTTGGCCTGTTGGGGCTTCTCTGTTTCCCCCCAATCCTCTTCTTACAGGGCAGGATCAATATAATCTGGCAGTTTCCTTTCTCCGTGTTTCTGTTTATATCAGACCCAGCAAGAGGGCTTAGACTCAACCTGAGTCACGCCTTACTTACTAGTCCAATCAAAAGGTTCTTACTCCCACAGGAATGGATTGGTTCAAAAACATAATCTTTTTCTTTTTAGAATTCATAAAAGAACTTCAAACTGTCACACCAAGGGTTTGTCAATTTTATTAATCTTCTCCAAGTACCAGCTTTTGGTTTTGTTAATTCTACTGTTTTTTTTTTAAATTTTCAATTATATTTATTTCTGTTCTAATCTCTTCGCTCATCTTCTTGAATTGATTTAGGAGATTTGTATGGTCATCTTTGATTAGTTGTTCCAAGTTTTGTGTCTCCTCTGACTTAATAATTTTTTCCTTTGATTGGGCCCTATCTTCCAGTATTTCTTAGCATGGCTTGTAATTTTTTGCTAATGTCTAGGCATCTGCTTATATTGATGAGTTTACTCAGATGGTCAGTTTTTCTCTCTTGTGTAGGGTTCTATTGTTGTTTGGTTTTGTGATGAGACTTTTCTTTGACACATTTTTTCCGCTTATTCTCATTCTTTAGATTTGCTTGTCTTTGATCAAAACTGGGCCAGGGTTCAGACCAGTTCCAAAGAGCCTGTTCCTCTGTGGTGGCCTATCTCCATCTCCCAATCCAGCTCCTTCCTTGATGTTGTACCGTAGTACCCTGGCCTTCCAGGGTCCAAGCACCGCCATTTAACTTCACCCGGTACCTACCTACACCCGCCAATGCCCTGTGAGACCTCCCTCACAGCTGTCCACACCACTCCCCCACCGCTCTCCCAGCACCTGACAAGACCTTCCTTGCCTTTGCCGACCCCCACAGGGCAAGGCCTCCCTTTCAGGCCTCCTTGCTGCTCCTGTCATGCTCCCCAGCCCTTTCCCCATGATTTGTGGGGCTGCCCTCACAGGCCGCCGGCACCACTGATTATATTTTAATGAGTTAATAAATACTTTTTAATCTCCCAGTTTTAGTTTTCCATATGGTAAATATCAAAATATGTAAGCCACATAAACATAAGCTCTTTGGTGCCCTGTATTTCAATTATTTTTTAGAATGCAAACAGTTTCTTGAGCCCTAAAAGTGAAACCGAAAGAAATGTAAATAATACTAACCTTTCAGGAGTTTTGTAAATAAATCCCTCTGCCCTACCAACTTGTTTCCTTCTTAATGATCACATATATACTGGTATTTTGGCACATAAGTGACCATTTTAATTCTTTGGTAATCACTTCAGGTTGTTTCATATTTCCTCTTCAATTTTCACTTTTCTAACTTCCTCAAATATGAAGGCATAAGTTAACATGACCTAAGAAAACAAAGTATAGGTACTTCCTTTATATTCTAGAAATTTAAACACATTTATGAAATAGATAGACCCAGAAAGTAATTATTTGTGTTTCAAGGGAAATTATAGAAAGAATCCTTTAGCAGTTTTTTTTATTGTTTTTGTCTATAGCATACTTGACTGAAAAACTATAGATCAAAGAAATTTAAACCTAAAATCTTGAAAACTGCTTTGTTAAAAGTCATTCAAAAATGATGAAAGGATATTTATAAATTAATTAAAATTAAATAGAAATGTATAATTTCTCATTCAAGTTGAGATTTTCCTGATTCTTGGTATAACTAGTGATTTCCTATTGCAACCTGGACATGTTGGATATTATGAGACTCTGGATCTTATTTTTAAAATCTTGTGTTTTAGCAGGCTTCCCTTGACACCCCTCCAGCAGGGGAAAGAGGCACCACCTCTTTAGTGTCAGATTGGGGTGGAAGTCCAAGTTCCCCAACTTGGCCTTTGTTGGCAGGGTGGAGCGAATAACTTGTTACTGCTGGACAGAGTGGAAGTTCAGGCTGGCCATAGGCCTTCACTAACAACTCATTATCATAGAGTTATGAAAAAGTCCTGACTCTCCTACGCCTCCTGTGACATCACCCCAGCAGGGCAATGAAAGAGTGCCTCATTACTATGGGGTGAAGGTGGAAGTCTGTGTGCCCCCATGGTTTCTACTAAAATCATGGGGGATAAGGGATGACGGTATGTGGCTCATTATCACCAGCCTACTTTGTTACCACCCATGCAGGAGGTTATTACTCAGCCTACTTTGTTACCACCCATGCAGGAGGTTGAGGCACTTCTTATAGTCTGGATGAAAGTCTAAGCTCACTTGAAGTTTGCTGGCAGGATTGGGGGTGGGACCACAGGTTGTCTGTGGTGTTTGGAGTAGCATGGTTAATATCTAAAAGGTTTCTGTCTTGCTGGGCTGCCCATTTTCTGCCCAGATTGCTGACTTCTCCAGTATCCAGTTTGGAATATTTGAGGCAAAAAGAAAATCCATAGAATTTACCATCATGTCGTCCCTCCAGTTGTCAGCAACTTAGCAGGGGCTATCTTTTTCTCCACATTTCAGAGTCTTCTTAGGTTTGTTTTTTTAATATAATTTCCTGGCTTTTTAGTTGTACTTAATGGGAAGAATCGGGAAAAATATGTTTTACCCCATTTTCCCAGAAGTAGAAGTTCTAGGAACAGAAGTCCCAAGAAGATGTCATTTAGTTTACAAATATTTAATATTCTTTTTAGGAACATTTGACAGAGTGCTTACTTACTAATTACTGGTTGAATTGAATAAAAAGTGGTGCAAATTTATTCAGGAAGACTGTCTCCATTTAAAATCTTTGTGAATTAAGAAGACGAAGATGCGAGTAAAATAAACACCAGCATTTCTACCAAATTAATTTTCAAAAATGTCAATTTTTGCACTTTTCAATACATGTAATTCATGATTTAGGGGAGGAAAAATAAAAAATATTGTATTGAGCAATAATTTTAGCCTTTTCCTATCATTTCCCTTGCTAACTGGAAACTGATTCTATTAGGTTAAATTCATTTTGGATAATCATTTATCTTTTAATTGTTTTTTGGTGCTCTTTTATTATAAAACCTCACGTCAACTCTGGAGCTGATGGGTTGGTCAAAGCCTACTCTTATAAATGATAATTTGACACTTATTTTGAGGCTGCTCCACACCCTTGAAAAATGAAAGTTCAGAGGAATTAGATGATCTTTGAATATATGCTAATAAAGTGTTCAGTTTAGATTTTTTAAAGTGCTTTTTAAAATTTACGTTTAAATAGTGATTTAATCACTTTAAACTTTAATTTCACTGATGTTTTCATCATTTTCGATTTTCACAGTATTTTACCCAGTTGCTAATTAATCTAAAAACATCCTGATGAGGTAGCACAGTAATTTCCATTTTACAATTGAGGAAATTGAAAAATGTCATTTAGCTTATGACTTATCCAAGAACATTCCATGAGTTGAGTATAGAATTGGAACAGGAGACCAAAATTGGAACTCTAAATATTTTTTTACCATCAGACCATGCCAATAAGCAAATTAAATGAGAGCAAGGGGGAAAAAAGAGGTTATCCAATTAGAACCTTAGTTTCAGAAATGGTCTATAAATATCTAATTTTTCAGTCTGATGCATCAAGAATGTTTCATCATTATCATAATCCTTCTCTCATATGCAGCATAATAAAAAGCCCATAATACAAGACAATAATTTCAAGAAGTATTTTCTCCTTAATAAGAGAAATGGTAGTTATTTGAAATTAAGCAATTTCATTATTTTTTGGTAAAATTTAAAGAAAAACTGAAAAATAGAAAAATTTATGTGTACAACAAATAAATATAGTACAAATACTTGCCATTGACTATATTAACATATATTCATTTTATATACTATACACATACTATGTAAAACTTATTAAAATTTATGATAGATTTGCAAACTTGATTATATCATTTGAAAGAATACTGTGCAAAAAAGAGCTTGGAATTTGAAACTGGTTTATTTAAATTAAATGTCATTCTATATTTATCTTGTGGTTAGTTTGAAATATTTATGTGTTTTCTTTTTAGAGTGGTTCATTATGATATGCTGCAAAGAATTCATCACTAAAACTTAAGCACTAGGATTATGGGTTAGCTCTTTTACTGCTGATGTGTTGAGCATGGGAGCATATTTGTTGTATTTTCTCTGGGAATTAGAATCCTGATATAGCAGTTCATTTATATTGTAGTACCTTGGAGGAGATAACTTTTTTTTTTTTTTTGATACCTTTTCTCCTATTCCTAAGATTATCCTGTCACACTGTTTTTAAAATTCTAGTCAATGGTCAGGCAAAGCTGGGTAATAATATATTGCTTTCCCATTCTATGCTCTTGTTTTTCACATTGGGTATTTTCTTTAAAATGACTCAGTTTGAATGATGCTAAAGAAGTTTAAAATTAAAGCCCATATCTCAGTTTATTAAGATTAGGAATGCCCATAATGAAACTATATTATAAATTTTTATTCCCCCAGCCCAAACTAATTCTTCCTACCTACAAGTCCCATAGCTTTTTGTTGTTGGCATTCATTATGTTTTGCTTTATATTGTAGTGAGCTATTTACTTGATCTCACAGTACCTAATAAAGTGTTTTATACTTTGCCTATTCTCAGATACTTGTTTTGAATGCAATTCAGGTCCCTGAAGACAAGATCTATATGTGACTCCTTGTTTGATATTTGATTTTGTAGTAATGTGAATATGCTGGCTTTGTTTCTGTTCCAGCTTACTTCTTATTTGCTGTCAAATAATCTATTCATTTTAAGTTATTGCTATAACTATTCATAGTTATTTACATAACCTGCATAGGCTATTGAGACTTTGTTCCCCCAGTAACTCCCCCTGCCCACCCAGATGGCTCCTTTGTCTGTTTGTTGTTTTGCTTGTTTTTTGCACTCATTATCTGCTTGTTGTTTTTTGCTCTTTGTTTGTTGGTCTTCTTTAGGAGGCACCAGGAACTGAACCTGGGACCTCCCATGTGGGAAGCTGGTGCCCAACTGCCTGAACCACATCCACTTCCTCCCAGTAACTTTTTAATTCCCCATGGTGAAAATCAGATGCTCATTGCTCATTTATTTTTAAATATAAACTTTAATAAATTCTGTTTAGATGTCTGGTCCAACCAGAACAGAGGCTCCCATATAGTAGGTGCTCAAAAAAGAATGAATGGATGAATGAGTGAACTAGTAAATGATACTTATCACCTGTCCACTTAGTAGTTTATCCACTTAGTTATTTGTAGGCATGGTTGCTATGTTTGAGTATTTCTAGTTATTAAAAATTGTTAATTTTAATTTAAATTCCTCAGTGGTAAAGGCTGAATCTCTGCAAGTGGGATCAAACATACTTCATGAAACCTGTTAACTTGATTAAGATTTACCAAGTTAATAGTTATCCAAAGTAAATTATTAGGTCAGGGCCCATTAAGCAGTAGTTGCATGAAATGTTATCTAGATTAAATGAGATATAATATATGTGAAGGGAGTCTATAAAGTACCAAAGATTAGTCTATTTATTATGCTTTTATTTTTAATATGGAACAAATAATACATATTAAACAATATCACCATACTCTGTAACTACAGTTTTTGGAATATGGAATGTGTGTTTGAGCATATATACTAAATTGAATAGATATCAAGATACAGACTAAGCTATGCAGGAGTATCTTAATTCTTGGTAAGATAACATTTAGGTATTCCTAAATAATTAGAATGATTCAATTATGAGAAAATTTACAAAGAACTGATACCTAAGTACATAATGTATAATCTTGACAGATGATTATTAGAAAGCATATTTCTAAATGTCAATGTTATAATTAAAAAATGAAGCTTTGGGGGAATATTTTGAATAAAATAGTAGTAGTTTGGATTCATTTGTATGAAATTTTCAAAGTCTGAACATTGAAAGATTAAAACTTCTCTAGAGAGTACTCAAAAACAAGGATAGATTTTTCTGTTTATTTAAAATTAGAACTGCTGAAGGAAACAAGTAAAATGGCTTATTTGTAGATGAAAATGTATTGTCTCATTGAAAAGGATTCCCAGTTCTATCCAAGAAAATATTTAAGTACATTTGTAAATCTAATTTTTTATTTTAAGCCAAAAATAGTGTATTAAGAATAGTCTAACTTAAGAAAAACCACTGAGAAATATCTCATAGATTACAATTTTGAGTCTGAAAAAAAATATATATATATATAATTTTTAACTTGCACAAAGAGAATAATACCTTTTTTCTATATACTATTCCTTGTAGTCTTGTCATTTTGTGGTCCTCTTTACATTTGTATCTAATAGGATAGTACAGAATGCTGTGGACTTATTATTCATTGGAAATATGTGCTTTCAGGGATCATTTACTGTCTAGACTTTTATTTAACCAGTAGTTTTGAACAGATCATATTTCACTATTAAGATTGATGTGGTTGTAAGGCAGAATTTAAAAATGAGGATTTAAAATATCATGGTTGAAAAAGATCTGAAGACCATTTAAAACCCAGCATTTAATAAATAAAATGACCTTTTTTATATGAATTTCATCTCCTATTTATTTATTTTTTGTTTCCTGTCTTTATCATAATAAACCTATTGATCATGGTTTCTTTTAAGAACCTATTTCTTATGACTCCTTTAGATGGATAAAGGCAATAGTCCTAACCTTCAGACCAATATAATGTGTTTAAATTATATGTATAATAAAACTTTATTTTATGTCAGACTCTTGGAACAGTTGAATAGAAGTTCACTTTTATTTTGACCTCGTAAATTGATATTATAAATGCATTTCAGAAAGTATATTTAGCCTTACTGAGAGAAAAACAAACAAAAACTTCCAAAGAATCACTAAGCAATTTTAATTGCATTAAATTGTATATAAACAATGTGGTATTTACATCTTCTAGCATTAATTCTTCTTTGCATATACTAATTTTTCTTACAGTACAGGGCTTAATGAACAAATATATAATAGAGAAGTATAAAGCTAACTGTAAAATTAGGTATAACTCTTGGTTTTAGAAAGTAAACTAAACTAAATAATGTGATATATGTGTGTATATGAGTGTATCTTGTAAATTATAAAAATGACAAGGGATTACTTCTTTGATTCAAATCAATTAGAGATAAGATTAGAATAGAATCTTTTTCTGCAGAGAGGGCATAACTTCTGGGCTCAGGTTGACTACTTATTGCATATCATCCCCTCCATCTTATCTTCTAACTTTCCAGAATGGTATCTAGCAATAGCCCAGGCCTACCCTAGTTCATTAGGCAGTTTTCACAGGAGCAAGAAGTTACTTGGCTATAGTGGATGCAATAGATTATACCTTGAGATGCAGCTAAGTTTCTGTTTTTGTTCAATAAGGTTCTTTGAGTTTTAGTTCAGATCACATGCTCACATCCCTGAATGAACAAACAATTTGCTTACTCTATATTTGTACTATCCAATATGGTAGCCACTAGACAGACACTTGAAGTGTAGCTACTCAAAATAAGATGTGCACCACATATTGAAGATGAGGTAGAAAAAAAAAAAGAGAGAGAAAAAAAATATCTCTCTAATAACTGTTCTATATTCATTACCATGTTAAAATGATAATATTTTGGGTATATTGGATTAAATGAAATATATTATTAAAATTGATTTCATGTTTTTCTTTTTTTTTTTTTTAATCTGGCTACTAGAAAACTTAAAATTACATAAGTGGCTTGCATTTGTAGATAGTACAATCTATGTGACCTTAAAAATTCCTAGATAGAAAGAAAGGATCACCACAGCTTAGCTTGTATTCTAAAAGCAGTTCAGATGTTGTACCTCTCTTAGTCTCATTTTCCTTCTTTATATTTTTCTCCCATTGAGCATCCATCCAGTTTGAAGCTACTAGTGCCCTAGCATAGGATTCTCTTCTTTCTTAATCTCCATAATATTTCAAGATAAATATATGTAAGTTTCACCTTGCTTCCTCTAGAGCTCATAAACATTGGCACTTCACCCACTGAATAAGTATGAATTTAATATGGTGTGTTTTCAAGAAGTGAAAACTGGACTAGCCACCTTTCAGATCTCTTTTCTCTCAGAAGAGGCTGATTGGTATTATTGCCTAAGCTTGAAGCTTATAGTTTGGAACCAAAATATATCTTTTTTCCTTCTGGAAACTACATAGACAATAGAGAAAAGAAAAGAAAACAAACAAATTCCACGTTTACTGAAATTAGAAGACAGAAAAATCGTCAAACCCCAAAGTGCTGCCAAAAGCGTCTGAAATCCAGTAAAGGTACAAGTGAAACAAAACTGAGAGTGTCAAGGAGCTGCATGGGAAGAGCCAAGGGGTCAGAGTGGGTGTGACCTAAAGGTCAGACACCAGCTGTAAGGTCCAAAAGCTGGCTCTGGCGCTGGACCCGGAGCTACCATGCATGAAGCTGAGTTCAAACAGGGCTTTCTGGTAGCCGGGAAAGGGGAAGACAAAGAGAGAAGATGCAGAAAGTGTAGAAAATTGTCTAGTGATAGCAAAAATACACTTTCTGAAGGTCAGGTGACACTTAGCAAATAGGGGCTATTATCCTCGGACCAGTAGTCAGTGAGAGAACCCGGGAACTAGGGGGAGCTCTCCTGGCCGTAGAATCACTCCTGAACCTAGGGATGTAAAAAAGGAACTTGGAAGAAATAGCTTGTTACTGTGGGATGGAAGAGGGTGCCTTGGATTGCACAATCTGAAAGGCTACTTTTATCCCTCTTTCTGCCAGCTCTGCTCTCACAGGAACCTCCTACCTGGTCCAGGAAAATCCAACCTGTTCAATTATAAATTGCCAAAGTTAAAAAATATATTGGCATGACAGCAATTCAAATATGCTATTGAAAAAAGGAAAAAAAAAAGTGAAAAAGACTAACAAAACATGTTGGCAGTTGAAGTTTTCCCTAATCAGTACTCCTTGGATTTGCTCAAGATGACTATGTTAGTCCTTTTAGTGTATACTTAAAATATTAAATCATTTACTGCCTTGAATTGTGGTTCTTGATTTTTTCAGTAATAAATATTATTCTTAAGGGTAGAGTCTATTGTTTCAGCACAAAACATAGAATCACGTGCCTAGAAGGCCTTTACTACCTTTGGAGATGGTGTGAATGCTTTAAGATAATAGCATTTGTCATGATTTGGAATAGGATTGCCATCAGAGTCTCTCTAAATTAGAAACAAAGTGATATCAGCTAGGAATTGACCTAGCTTGTTTCCCATATTTCAGGGAACTGTTTATATATCATTTCATAAACAGTTCCTATCCATTTTCTTGCCTGAAAGAATAAAAACTCTGTAAGATTTCTGCTCTCTTTCTCTAAGAAATCATAAGGCATTCACTCGAATAATTTAGTTACTCCTTTGATGAAATGACTCTATTATGAATCTAGCTCTATTATGGATTGGCCTTTCTAGCACAGCCAGTCAATACCTTCTTAATAAAGTACAAAGACAGCAGGTATAAGATGGATCTGTTGCATCCTATATGTACTATATGCCTGGTATAATTCCCTTTTTTTCCCCATAGCTATGACTACGTGGTGTTTAAAAATCTTTTTCAGTGGCCCTAATGTGACAAAATGAAAAAAAAAAAAAGATATAATTTAAATTTTTAAGATAACTGAATCAGTTGATTAAGTTATTGGGTTTTCCTTTTCCTAAATGGATTTCTATCCAGAAAATTTGAGGAAGGAGATACAGCAGAAATAATACCCGTTACAACCACTCTTCATGTCTCTTACTGATTATAATTATATCATTTATGAGATCAGACATTAGTAAGAAATGTCTGATTTTGTCTACTTTGGCTACAGGATTGATTGTAAGATTCTTTAGAAACACCTGTCACCTGGTTCTACATATGCAGTGAATCTGTTAAAGTTAGGAATTAAAAAGCCTTAAGTAGTGCATATTTATCCTGGTATCTTTTATCATTGGCACAGGCCTACTCTGCTGCTAGAGTTTTTTACATTTTCAATTTTCACAAGTCATTATAGGGCATTATTGATTCTGACATGTATTTTTAAAAATTGACTTTGGAATGTTTGTTTCCATAGAATAATGTTTCTAAAGAATAAGAAAAAGACTTATTCTTTAAAATAAATTGTAACTGGAGAAATTTTAAAAAAAGAGGAATAGTCTTGGAAGGCAGGAGATTTGTCCCTTGGGTCCAAATGCAGAATAGCAAAATTTTATAAGGAAAAGAGTATCATAAAATGTGTTTTTCTGTCCCATGAGAATCCAGGAAATCAACCATATTTCTCAGCCCTCTATTACCGTCATTATTCTTGTAACAACCATTGTGGAGTGATTGATGGAAATAAAGCCTGGATGTATGGATTCAATCACAATATTTCTGCCTTGTTCAAAGGTATCCATATAGAATCTCTATGGTCATTACTTTTGAGTTAGAGATTTGTAATTTGTTTAATCATTATTTGCAGTTGTATTTTGTATAACATCCTATCTTTTGATATAGCAGGTGGTATTATTAAAGGGTTAGTCATCCATAAGTTAGTTTCTATATATTGTTAATTTTAGAGAGTTCAGGGAAATATAAAGGTGTGTTTGGAATCCTAATTTGCCTAAAAAGTGATCCCTTAAATATCTAACCTGGTAAAGATGATTTATTACTTTATGATAGGTTTATTATATGTATATATAATTTATGTTTTTATATGCCATATTATATACATATTTATATTATTGAAGGAATTATGTCTTTTCTCCTCAAAGGAATCTTCAAATTATCACACTTGACTCTTAATCTTCCTGATTGAGCAAGGAACTATTCATCTAATTAAAACTATAGCTAGGGGGGCGGATGTGGCTCAAATGGTTGGGCATCCGTCTGCCATATGGAGGGACCTGGGTTCGATCCCCGGGACCTCCCGGTAAAATTAAAAAATATATATATATAGATATAGATATAGATATAATATATATCTATATCTATATCTATAGATATAGATATTTATAGAAGGTGCATGGGCTGCCAGGCTCTGTGTGCCGGTGAGCCGCCAGGCCCCGGGAGCCTTGCGGCAAGATGATGACGTAACAGAAGAGAGGCGCAGGGGAGAGACAAGACGAGATGCTCCGAAAGCTCCGAAAACCAGGAACCGAGGTGGCGCAGGTGGCAGAACACCTCTCTCCTACATCGGAGGTTTCCAGGATCGAATCCTGGTGAAGACTGGAGGAGGAGGATGAGAAGAGATGGCAGGAAACAGACAACGGAGAATTGCCCAGTAAATGGACACAAAACAGCAAATGGGGAAGGGGGTGTTTAAAGTGGATAAAGTAAATAAATCTTAAAAAATAAATAAATAAAACTATAGCTAACCTTCTGAACCTTTTGGGGTTCTGTTTGATAAATCAGGATCAAGTTCTGAATTTGACTGGGAGTCAGTGAGTTTAACAGCAAGAGACAGTATTTATTAAACAAAGTCACCTTCATTTTCCTTCTTCATTCATGGCTATTGTTTTAGTTTGCCAAAGAGCTGTGATGCGAAGTACCAGAAATCTGTTGGTTTTTATAATGGGGATTTATTTGGGGTAAAAGCTTATAGTTCTAAAGCCATGAAATGCCCATATTGAGGCATCAGCAGAGATGCTTTCTCACCAAAGTCAAAGATCATGGGGTTGTTGCCATGTAGTGAAACAAGATGGACACCAATCTCTGCAGAGGTCTCTGCCTTCCTCCACAGAGTGTACTGTCTCTTGGAACTCAGCTGTGAGCAACCAGGCATAGGGCTTGTCCCTTAGGGCTTCTCTCCTTGCAGTTCAGCTCTGGGCAAAACTAGAGTCTTTTCTCACATGGCAGAATCAAACATGACAGTTCCCTTTTTTCCTCTGTCTGTCTGTCCATTTATATCCCTCCCCACAGGGGGGTGGAGACTCAACCTAAGTCACACATACCTCACTGATGTAGTTCAGCCAAAAGCCCTAAAGCAGTCTCACTAATTAATCTAATCAAAGACCCCTCAACTGAATTTAATGCAGTCAAAGGGTATCACGTGGAGAGGAATTGATTTAGTTTACAAACATAATCTTTCTCTTTTTGCAATTCATAAAATGATCTCAAACTGCCACAGCTATGTTACTCTGATACAATTAGGAAGAGAATGGTGTATTCCATATAGTTCACCTGTGTTTCTTTTAATGTTGGGAAAGCTATGAAATATATTACCAAAGTCACCTATTCAAGACTACTTTGTGCCTAGTGTGGGGCACTTGCTGCTGAGTTTCCCCATTAGGAAAAGAGGCACTGACAGTAAAGACTCTGGGTAAGCTTGAAGCATTAACTGGGTAGACAGCCTTTCCATATTCTCTCTCTTTTTACGTAAGAGACTTTTCATAGTTTGAAAGCACAAAGAATCATGTGTAATAGTTTTCACATCTTTTCTGGATAGCATATCCTCTTTCAGATGAAAGCTTAGGATCTGCCCATCCACTTAGCCCCACCAAAAGGAACACATACACAAAATTGTTTGCAGCTTTAGGTGGTTCAACAATCTGAAGCTCATCTTTGAGCCCAGAGTTAAGGAACCTCCCCCTCTAGGGCATATAATTCTTTCTTTTTTGTTTCTTCACATAGTTAAATCTTTGGGACTACTCATTTCTAGAGAGTCATAAGATGGGCTCCGAAATCCCAATGCCATTTTTAAAATTAGTTTTCATATTTAAAGTTGGCTTGGTTAATATTTATTCCTCATTGTATTAATCAATTGAATAAAACACACGTGATTATTAGTGTTTCGCTTGTTATAAATTGCTTGACTCATTTTTTGGCCACCATATAAAACATTTGTTAAAATTTCCAAAATAATCAATGCTAAGCTTAATTCATCAGTATTATCATACTTAATGAAATTGCCTTACTCTTTTAAGGAATTGATTACCTTCTTGTAGTCATATCAATTTTAAATCTGGGAAACAGATGTGGCTCAAGCGATTGGGCTCCCGTCTACCATATAGGAGGTTCAGGGTTCAGTTCCCAGGGCCTCCTGGTGAAAGGCAAGCTGGCCTGTGCAGCAAGCTGGCCCAAGCAGTGAACTGGCCCGTGCAGAGTGCTGGCCCAAGTGGAGTGCTGGCCTGTGCAGGAGAGCTGGCTCGCATGGAGAGCTGGCGCAGCAAGACGACACAACCAAAAGAGACACAGAGGAGAGACAATAAGAGATGCAGCAGACCAGGGACCTGAGGTGGCGCAAGAGATTGAGCGCCTTTCTCCCACTCCAGAAGGTCCCAGGATCGGTTCCCAGTGCCGCCTAAAAAGAAGACAAGCAGGCACAGAAGAACACACAGAGAGCTGACAGTGAGTGTGAAACAGGAGGGAGGTGGGGAGAAATAAATAAATCTTAAAAAAAAAAAAAAAAAAAAAATTTAAATCTTTTTCATTTGATGAGGGATTGGCAGACCTAAAGAATGTACCAGTTTGGTTGTAGCATAATGACTTGTTTGTTGGGTACTTGCTGGTTTATAATGTAAGTGTCTGAAACCACTTAGTGAATTTTTAAATGGGTGGTTTAATTCTAAAAACAGTGTCAAGCTAATTTAACTAAGTTATAAAACATTAAAAATAATTTAAACATACAATTTCTAAGAAGCGAAGAGTAAAATTATATAATTAAACATGTATTTATTTATTAGTTGAACAGTTATTTATTGAGGCCTCCTATGAGCCAGGCATTCTTCTGGGTGCATGAGCTACAACAGTGCATAAAACAAAGCCTGTGCCTTTGTGGTGCTTAAAGCCTAGGAGAAGAAATCACTAAACAAATATAAAATAAATATATTTGATTGTTGTTAAATAAAGCATAGTGTTTAAGCAGAAAAAAAATATATAGTATATCAATTACTTTTAAGTTCCACAAAGTAAAATGAAGTGAGGTGAGGAACATAGGGAGTGTCAAGGGGTTGGGTTACTGTTTTATAAAAAGTTGCTAGGGAAGGCCTCACTGATAAGGTGACAGTTAACAGAGACCTGAAGAAAGTGAGGGAATGAGTCATGCAGCTTCTGAGAGAATTGCAAATACAAAAGACCCTTGGAAGAAATTTTGCCTGGCACATTTAAAGAATGACAGGTATGCCAGTGTAGCTACAGCAGAGTAAGCAAGGTGGAAGAGATAAAAAAGAGTAGATCTAATAGGGCCTAGTTTTAGGGACTTTGATTTTTACTCTAAATTAGAGATGGAGCACATTCAAGGGGTTTTAATAATCAACATCATTTAAAAATGATCACCTTGGCTTCTGGATGGAGTTGACTCTAGAGGGAATGGTGGAAGGTAGGAGAGCAGTCAAGAGACTGCAGAGGATTGTAATGAAATGCCTTACATTTTAAGAGTCACTCTGACAAAATGTAAAATGGCCTGTATCTGTCATTGCATTATCATGCAGAACAATTCCAACCTACAACTTCTCTAATAAAAGGAAAAATACGGGGG
>JAQZBX010025975.1:0-29211 GCA_029593785.1 Cabassous unicinctus | reverse complement strand
TAAGGATACTGGTCCTGAAGTCTACCAAATATTATAGTGCATTTTAGCCTAATTCATTATCTGTATGAAGTTATAAAAGTAGCCGTAGATGACTAGGAATTATGTCATTTGTATTAAACCCAGATCTACTTCTGAGTATGTGGTACATGCTGTTGTGAAAAATGTTTTACCTTTTACCTTTGTCAGTTTGTAATGAGAGGATTTCCTTTTACCCTTTGTAGCTCAGAGAGCACCTGATGTATCATCTCAAACACAATAAACATGCTCCTGAAGGCATAGTTTCCTGTCGTAATATTTTAAGTCAGTCTTGTTAGAAGGTGTGTCTGAGATGATTGTTGATGAAATAAAAATGCGGAGATGAAGATTGACTACTAAGGACTAGTAAGAATAAGTGAATTATTAAATTGAAGACATTTAATATTTTATTAAATGTGTAGTTTTTTTTCCCTTTAGTTTTAATGAGAGAATAGGATGAGCTTAAATATGCAAAGCTGAATTTTAAACCATTGATCTCATAAAACACATAAACTTTAATAATATACTTCTGCATTACCAAATGGCAGGAATTTGAGCTAAAAAGAATATGAAATCCTGGATCACTCAGGACTCTGGTAATGTCTTACAGACATTTTGTTTCCAAACTGATGCTTTTTGCCCAGTTCTCGGCAATATTATCAAATAACTTTGATCTCATAGCTCTTCTATATCTTAGGTTCATTTTTACCTTGAATTTTTATGGTGTACATTGCTATTCTTACTATGACACGTGGCCAGCTGATATAGCCAGAGGCCAAGTTGAACACAGAGACCCTTGTCCACCCTGAAGGTAGACTAGAGCTGTGCAGGTAGAACAGAATAGTGTGCAGATGAGACTTTATTTCTCAGTTGGAAAAATAGCAAATTTTAAAGTTTTACTGTTTAAATTCCTTCTTTCTGAATATAATGATTAAATATTGGGCTTCTTAAAGGAATTACAATTAACTTTGTAATATTCACATTTGGTAAACAGAATACAAATGTGCTAATGTTTCTATGAGTAGGATAAGTTTTGAGAAATTCTTTGGTCCAAGGTTTCAGAATATGGGGCAGATAGTCTCTCTAAATGTAGAAATGGAATACCATCTTAAAATTTATAGAATGGAATTATTAGCATAAAAATACATTGCTTCAAGATAATATATATAAAGAAAAACATATATAGTTGCGCACATTCTGCCACTAAGAGGCTCCTGCTTGGTTATTGCCAATAGAAATCTCAAATTGGGGTAAAAATAAAATTATACATTCTTGTATATCTAATTTTCACTTAAACTCCAAAAATATCTCTCCCTGTTACAGTGGAACACCAAACAGAAAGATGCTGTTTTGAAGAATTCAGGCTTAAGCCTATTAAAAATCTCTGAGCATTGACTAAAGCCTTCATCCTTCCAAATATTAGGATGTTTGGGGGTGACATGATTGGATTTCCCTCAGTTAGCAGCCCAATTATTACTGTCGACCTGTTCTGCTTACTTGTAGGCTATCTGTGTCCCATACTGGCCTGGGACAGAGTGGAGAGGATTGGTTACTTAGAAATATTTGTGGCTCTTCCACAAGCAACCTTTGTGGCCTTGAACAAGATACTTTAACTTCTTTGAATTGCAGTTTATTCATATATGAAACCAAAGAGTTGAATTTGATTATTTCCCTGTTCTCTATTAGTACTCAAATGCTGTAATTCTAATCTTATAAGTTTTTCTTGGGCTTGTCCTGCTTTCTCTTTGAGGGAGCATGCTCTAGTTTCAAATGACCTAATAGTATCCAGGCATTCTAATTTAAAGTAAATCTGCTTATAAAGTGAGAGTCATATTCACCAAAGTTTGAGAGGAGAAAATCAAAACTGATATATTTTTAAAATATTCACCATTTGTTTTTTTTGTTTTTTGGGGTTTTTTTAAACTATTAAATTCCATGAAAATTGTGGGTGTTTTTTTTGTTTTGTTTTGTTTTGTTTGTTTGTTTTTTGTTTGGTTAAAAGAAACTACAGATCCTTTCCCCAATTACACAGGTATTCATCTCTGTATACTATTAATATGGAGGTTTTCTTTTCTTCCCTGAAACTTTGCTTTTGATGTAAATTGTGATATTTTAGAACCCATTCTTTTCCTCACCCATTACGAGCAAATTTAAAAGTTAAAAGTTCAAATGAAACTTTACAAATGCTCAAGAATGGACATGGCACCATACATCCCATTGTACATGGAGCACTCTTATCACCCATGTGGCCTCACAGGAGCTGGGCAGTGCATCGCCATAAGCCAGGCCTCATGTAGGCACTGACGCACCTTATCTCATTTAATATTCCCTAAAGAGCTTTAGGGGAATAGGCACTCTTATGATCCTCATTTGACAGAGTTGAAACTGATGCATAGACAGGTTAAATAACTTGCCCCAGATTATACAACCAGTACAAGTGGAGGTGGAGCCCATATTCCATATTACTAGGCTAAGAGTTTTGCTTTAACATCACAAGTTGAGCATATGTATACATATGATTTAACTGTCCCCTGTAAAAATGGATATATGTATACAAAGAGAAATTATTTAATCTATAACTTCTGAAAATGAATCTGCAAGCCAAAGTACAAATTTGCTTTTTAATAAATCCTTATTTTAGTATTCTATTTTAAAGTTTCAAATTGAACCTCACAAAATAAGACTTTATTGTTTCCAATGAATATGAGTTATGTTTATCATCTCCCTTAGATCTACATTTGTTATATGGATAGCTTTTAACATCACTGATTTCCTTTTTTTTTTTTTTTTTTTTTTTTTAACTTTAGAAAATTGAAAATGGGATTTAATGACATTTTTAAAATCACAAGGTGTTTGCTTTGTTTTTAACAAGAAAATCTTAACTGATTAGTGATAAAATTCTGTTGACATTTGCAGTTTGAATTTACTCATGTATATGTTGCCCTTTCTAGTGAGAACTTGGAGATATTGTTTTCTAATGTGTACTTAAAGAACTTGCATCAACCCACTAACTTATACAAATTTCTTATAACAATACAAGAATGTCTATTGTAAAACTTAAGTCAGGTTTGGTCCTGTGACTTCAGATATTAACTAATATTGTAGTCATTTCAATGTGGTACATTAAAACAGTCAGCATTTATATTGTGGTTTTTGAACAGAAGTATGACATGATTTAATAAATAAACATCAGTAACTTTTCTCAAGCCATTGCAAATTGTTTAAGAGGCTGAGGTAATGATTCCACAGTAATTATATTATCGACTTATGTTTCAGCTAGTGTTCCTTTTTTAGATAAATTGAATATATAAATAAATCCATTTGTTTCATGTCTGAACAAATTACTGTGTTTTTTCAAGCAATATCCATATAATAGAAAATAATTCATTTAATATTTTAGTAGAATATTTAGTAGAGGTTTTAGTATTTTAGTAGATACACATTTGAAATGAAACAATTTTTTTCTAACTCATGTGTTAACTTTAAGTTCTTCATTGATTTAAATGTATACCTTTCCAGTGTAATGGGATATGTCTACACAGTGTGCTGATACTCCTTTTAAAATGGTTAGAAAATGAATTGTTGGCACTGGCTTATAAACTGCATTGCCAACAGTAATGAGTAGTGGTAAAGCCTCAGTCATTGTCAGGCAGAAACAACCTTATTCATTAGAAATGAGGAAGTGATCTTTTAAGTGTATGCATTGTCCACCATATCTTGCCTTACTTTCTTTAAAACCTTTCTCCCTGACTCTGTTAAACTTGTGTTTCTTACAAGGGAATGTTCTGGAACTCAAACTGAACTCTTGTTTCATTTTGACACCTGCTGTGCACAGAACTTCTTGTTCTAGTAGCTCATGTGGCTAAAAGCCCAAGGTGGTTTTTAAGTGACAGTATCCAATAGAGTGATTTAACTGTGATTTAGTATCATTGCTCTGGGGGCTAGTCCTGGATATGTTCTGAAATATACAGATAAAATATGGCATAACAAAAGGTAAATTGTTTGACAGTTTGAAATATTACCAAAGGAAGGATATTTAAAGAAAATTAAATTTTCTTTAAATCTTCATGTCTCTAGATTACCCTTGTTGAAATCAAAAAAGGCTAAAGCCAATCATGCAAGTCTTTCCAAGACAAATTACAAAAAGCATTTTTTTTCAAGTCTTCGAATTCCTAAAGTTTACCTCAAGACTAGCTCCTTTGGTGAAACTTTTCCCTTTCCTTTTTACTGCTCTTATGAACCTTTTTCTTTTACTGCTCATACACCTCTTAATATATCAGTCTGTTTCTCAGAGATACCTTCTGCACAAACACCAGAAATATACTGGATAATAAAAAGAAGTCAAACATAATGGATATTTCCTGCTGCCCTCCATGGCAGTGTTGGATTCTAAAGCCTAGAATCCCTTTACATTTTCAAGGTAATGGAAGTGGTGATGGTGGTGGTGAGGAGGCTATACTATATAATCCCCAGCTGATCTCCATTTTTAGTTTATTTGTTCTCCAAATTTTAAATGCTTACTAAGTTCAAGGTCCCTACAGGCAGTGTGGCACATACAGAGATGAATACATTGTCACATCCTTAAATAGTTTATCACTTTCCTGTCCGGATAGATTTTTCCCTCTTAGCAGAGGGGAATAAATCTTTGCTAACATGTATCCATTTTCTGTTGAATGATAATTGGAACAGATGTCCCTGCTGATTTAGCTATGAAAATATCAGTATAATATTTGGTAAATCTTTCCCAATCTATATAGTATATTAAACAAGCCTAATAATATTTGATACTTTAAACATGATTGCTCTCTATCATTTAAACTATTCCTAGTACCCAATGTCTCTACCATGCATTGTGGCATTTCATTATATTCAGTTTAACACATTATACATATTTCTGGATAATGTGCTTTTGGAGGATACTATCTCTGTAATCTTTGTTTCCATATCTCAGTGCCTAGCCCAATATCGAACATGATAAACGTTTGTTGAATGAATGACTATTATATCATGGGTATTCGTCTTTCTCCATAAGATTATGGAGATATCCATTGAGGGCAGAAAGGTAATAAATAGTATATTAAACCAGTAATATTGATGGGGGATTTAAATTTGTTTAGTGAAATATTATGCAAGTGTTTTCATTTTTGTCTTCTAGCTTCTATGAGAAAGGGAAGTAAATAAGGAGGAAGAATCAAACAGATCACCCTTTCCCTTATTGCCCCATGTTATTCCTGTGCCAATAAGTATAATTAAAAGGTAAAACTGGGGAAATTTTCTCTAATTCCAGAGATACAATTCCAGAAATTTCTCGTTTATTCCACTCATTGTAGTATTTCTTAAATCAGCTGAGCAAACTCAGGTACGTTGACTGCTTATTGCTCCCAGTCCTACCCCAGACTAGAAGGGGAAAAAGATAAGCCTATGGGGCAAAGGGTTACAAAAGGTTATTGGACAGCAAGAGAAGTCCTGAGAAATATGGGGCCAAATGTGGAAGGAAAGTTAAGGATTCTCTAGTGACTAAGATTGGGGGACTTAGGACAGTATTTACACGAGTATTTCATGTTTTCATCTACAAAGTGACGAAGAGTAATAATTTATAAGGAACACAGAGTGAGGCTCCGTGTAGGTATCACTGTCACCCTTTACCTGATCCATTTATCACTTTTTTAAAAAACATCAATTTTATTGATACATTTTACAAAGCATAAATCCATCCAAAGTGTACTATCACTGGAATTCAGTATAACCACATAGTTGTGTGTTTATCACTTCAGTTATTTTTAGAACATTTTCATTATTCCAGTAATAATAAAAAACAAAAAAACCTCATCACTTCTCAATCTCTCTCTGCTTTCCCTGCTGTACATAGCTGCTATTCTGTTTCCATCTCTCTAGTTTATTTGTATTTATATTTTGTAAAAACAGTCTTATATATGCAGTATCACCCATATTTGTATTTTACGTGAGGTTTCATTTTACATTTTTTAGCTTTCTTTCTAGTAATATACGTGACCTTAGACTTACCCTTTCAACCACTGTCATACCTATATAATAGCTCTGCTAGATACAAACACTATGATGTCCTTTCACCATTTCCATTTATTTCCGAAGATTTACAAGCAACCTTTTAACTAATCCTGCACAGATTAACCATCAGCTTTCCATTCTCTACCTTCATTCTATTTTTTGGTGACCTGTATTCTAATTAATTAATTCAATGAGTTTACACAATATATTTAGTTCATAATAGCACAGTCATACAGTATTTGTCCTTTTGTGTCTGGCTTGCCTCACTCAACATAATGTCCTCCAGGTTCATCCATGTTGTTATATGCTTCGTGACTTCATTTCTTCTTACCGCTGCATAATATTCCATCGTGTGTTTACATCACAATTTGTTTATCCATTCATCAGTTGATAGACGCCTAGGTTGTTTCCACATTTTGGCTATCATGAAAAAGGCCACTAGGAACATAGGTGTGCAGATGTTTGTGTCACCACTCTTAGTTCTTCTTGGTATATAAACTAGTAATGGTATTTCTGGGTTCCATGGCAAGTCTATATTCAACTTCCTTAGGAACTGCCAAACAGTCTTCCACAATGGCTATACCATTCTACAATCCCACCAACAGTGAATAAACGTTCCTCTCTCTCCACATCCTCTCCAACACTTGTAGTTTCTGTTTTTTTAATAGTGGCCATTCTAAAAGGTGTGAAATGATATCTCATTGTAGTTTAGATTTGCGCTTCCCTAATCACTAGTGATGTTGAACATTTTTTTGTGTGTTTTTTCACCAGTTGTATTTCTTCTTTGGACAGTTGTCTTTTGCCAATTTTTTAATTGGGTAGTTTGTCTTTTTATTGTTGGGTTGTAGTATCTCTATATATCATGGTTATTAAACCCTTACTGGATATGTGATTTCCAAATATTTTCTCCCATTAGTTGGCTGCCTTTTTACCCTTTTGACAAAGTCCTTTGAGGTACAAAAGTGTTGAATTTTGAGGAGATCCCATTTATCTATTTTTTCTTTTGTTGTTTGTGCTTTGAGTATAAGGTTTAAGAAACTACCACCTACCACAAGATCTTGAAGATTTTTTCCTAGATTTTCTTCTGGAAGTTTTGTGGTTGTCGCTTTTATATTTAGGTCCTTGATCCATTTTGAGTTAATTTTTTATAAGATGTGAGATAGGGGTCCTCTTTCTTTCTTTTGGATATAGATTTTCCAGTTCTAACACCATTTGTTGAATAGACTGTTCTGGCCCAGCTGGAATGGCTGGACAGCCTTGTCAAAAATCACTTGACCGTTGATGTGTCTATTTCTGAGTTCTTGATTTGGTTCCATTGGCCAATCTGTCTGTCTTTATGCCAGTACCATGCTGTTTTTACCACTCTAGCTAAGTAATATGCTTTAAAGTCAGGTAGAGTCCTCCAACTTCGTTCTTCTTTTTTAAGACAGTTTTGGCTATTCAGGGTCCCTTGCCCTTCCAAATAAATTTGATAATTGGCTTTTCTATTTCTGCTAAAAAGGCTGTTAGGATTTTTATTGGAATTGAGTTGATTCTGTACATCAGTTTGGGTAGAATTGACATCTTAACGATATATAGTCGTCTAATCCATGAACACGGAATGTCCTTCCATTTATTTAAGTCTTCTTGGGTTTCTTTCTTTTTTTTTTTTTTAAGATTTATTTTAATTAATTAATTAATTAATTAATTTCTCCTCATCCCCTTGATGTTTTTGCACTGGCTGTGTCTGTTTGTCTTCCTTGTTTCTTTAGGAGGCACTGGGAGTCAAACCCGGGACCTCCAGTGTGGGAGGGACGCGCCTAATCACTTGAACCACCTCCACTCCCTGCTTTGTTGTGTCTCTCATTATGCTTTTCCTCCCCGTGTCTCTTGTTGCGTCATCTCGCCGTGCCTGCCTGTCGCATCAGCTTGCTGTCTTCTTTAGAGAACCCCTGCTCCCTGATTTGTATCTCATTATGTTTTTCTTCTTGTGTCTCTTGTTGCGTTGTCTTGTGTCATCTTGCTGTGCCTGTGGTCTATCCTAGAGAAGGATCCATGAGTGCTTGAAAAGAATGTATATCCTGCTGTTTTGGGTTGCAGTGCTCTATAGATGTCTGTTATGTCTAGTTAATTTATCATATTATTCAAGCTGTCTATTTCTTTATCCTCTGCCCAGATGTTCTATCCAATACTGAGTGTGGTGTATTGAAGTCTCCAACTATTATTGTAGAGACATCTGTTTCTCCCTTCAGTTTTGCTAGTTTGTGCCTTGTGTATCTTGGGGCACCCAGGTTAGGTGCATAAATATTTAGTATAGTTATTTCTTCTTGGTGAATTGCTCCGTTAGTTAATATAAACCTTCTTCATCCCTTATAACAATTTTGCATGTAAAATCTATTTTGTCTGTTACTAGTATTGCTACTCCAGCTCTTTTTTGTTTACTATTTGCATGGAATATCTTTTTCTGTCCTTTCACTTTTAACCTGGTTGTGTCCTTACATCTGAGGTGAGTCTCTTGTAGCCAGCATATAGATGCCTCTATTTTTTTTTAATCCATTCTATCAGTCTTTGTCTTTAGATTGGTGAGTTCAAGCCATTCACATTGAATATTACTGTAAAAGCATTACTTCATCCATTTTGTCCTTTGGCTTTCTATTGTCATATCTTACTATTGTCTGTCTTTTTACCCTTTAATTTATCCTTCCTTATAAACTTCATTTCTATTCTCTTCTACAAGTCTCTCACTCTTGTTTTTGTCTTTCAGGCTGCAGCACTCCCTTAAGTATCTCTTGTAATTTTGGTCTTTTGGTAACATACTCTGTCAGTTTTGTTTGTCGGAAAGACTTTGAACTCACCCTCATTTTTGAAGGACAGTTTTGCCAGGTGCAGAATTCTTGGCTGGCAGTTTTTCTCTTTCAGTACCTTAAATAACATCATAGCACTTTTCTTTTCTTCTCCATGGTTTCCAATGAGAGGTCGGCACTTAATTTTATTGAGATTCCCTTGTATGTGATGCTTTGTTTTTCTCTTGCTGCTTCCAGAATCTTCACTTTATCTTTGATATTTGTCATTCTGAGTAGTAAGTCTCTTAGGGTAAGTCTATAATCGGATTTATTCTGTTTGGGTTGTGTTGTCCTTCTTGGATGTTGATATCTATGTCTTTCGTAAGGGTTGGAAAGTTTTTGGTTATTATCTCCTCAAATATTCTTTCTGCCCCTTTTTCATTCTCTCCTCCATCTGGGACACCAGTGGTGCATATGTTTGTGCATTTCGCATTGTCATTCAATTCCCTGAGACCCTGTTTCATTTTTTCATTCTCTTTCTGTTCTCTTTTCCAGTTCAGATGTTCTGTCTTGGAAATCACTAATTTTGTCTTTGAGCAATTCAAATCTGCTTTTATGTTCCACTAATGTATTTTTAATCTCATCCATCATGTCTTTCATTCCCAGAAGCTCTGTTACTTTTCTTTGCAGGCTTTCAAATTGTTCTTTATGCTCACCCTGTGTCTTCTTAATATCCTTTATCTCTTTAGTCATATTTTCTTTCAATTCTTTGCATTGATTTAGGAGATTTGTGTGATTATCATTATCTTAAATCCTGTATCTCTTCAGGAGATTTGATTTGTTCCTATGGCTGGGCCATCTCTTCCTGTTTCCTAGTATGGCTTGTAATTTTTTGCTAATATCTAGGCATATGAATATGTTGGTGAATTTATTCTAATGGCCAATTTCTCTCTCTTGCCTTTTCTGATTTTCTTCATAGCTCTTCTCTGATATTTGGTTCAACTTATTCTGAGTCTTTAAAATTGCTTAGTTAAGTTATCAAAATTATGCCGGGGACTAATTAATGGGGCACAGGTTTTTTTCCCAGGAGTTCAGATTAAGACAAACCTAAAAGTTTTTCTTCATGCAGTTTCCAGACCAACCAGCAGATGGCACACATCGACACACCTTTCCACAGAGGTATTTATTTCAATCTCTGCTTTCCTGTGTTTTGGTCTGGCCAGAGCTGATATTCAAAGTAGGCTCTGCTGGCTGAATTCACAAAAAATAAGCCCCCGACTCCCCTGCCTTTATCCCTTGTAACAGCTGACAGTGAGGAAGACGTCTGTTCCCCTCTCAGTTGTCAGCAGTGTGCCAGAGGTTTTATCCCAACTTAATGTCTTGGGGGTGGGGGTGTGAGCCCTTCCCTGCTGCTGCTGAGACTTGTTAGCGCACATTTGTTGTTTTCGGCTCTTCATCTCTGTCCCTCGCCCTCCTGGGAGTTATATAGCAATGTCCTGGTCTGCTGACCCCCAAATTGGGTCCCTCAGACAGCTTTTGGCCCTTTCTCCATTGTTTTTTTTTTGTAAAAAACATATTAATAAAGTGTACAATTCATCTAAAGTGTACAATCAATGGTATTTGGTATGAACACATAGTTGTGCATTCATCACTTCAGTGAGCATTTTCATTATTTCAATAATAATAAAATTCTTCACCTCTCAATCTCTCTATGCTTCCCATGCTGTACATAGCTGCTATTTCTGGCTATTCTTATTTTTTTTTCTTTTTTTCCTTCAAATATTTCTGGCTATTATTGCAATTATTTATTAAGCAGTTTTATTGAGATATATTCACATACCATACAATCTATCTAAAGTGTTTAATCAATGACTTTTAGTATAATCATAATGTTGGGCATTCATCACAAAATTTTAGAATTATTTCATTACTTCAAAAAGAAAAATCTCCACACCCCTTGGCATGCCTTCTCTAGCCCTATATAACCACTAATCAAATTTCATCTTTATAAATTGACATATTTACATTTTGTATAAATGGAATCGTACAATATATTACACAATATATTTAGTTCATAGTAACACAATCTTACAGTATTTGGCCCTTTCTCTGTTGTTTTTGTGAGAGTTGAGCCCTGCCTACCTACTCCCAACATCATCTTCCTGGAACTCCCTTTGTCACGTTTTTAGTAGCATTTTGGCCACATGCCTCTCCAATGGTAAAGGTCATTTTAAATATACATTTGAGACCATGGTTTTTCCTTCTATAGTTGTTTTTAGACGTTTATCACATTTTATCATCTCCCTTACTTGATTAATAGCCCCTTGAAATCAAGAATTCCGTTCATTTCATTCATTCAATAAGTTATTAGTTGTCAACTCTGGCAAGTGTTGTTTTAGGTGCTTTGAATTGTAGTAAATGAAGGATTTCACTTTCAAATGTGGGGAGATAGACAAACGTTTAAAAGTGTAGAATATGTTTGGTGGTAAGTACTATGAAGAAAAGGGAGATAGGGAATATGTGTAGGGAGGGAGAAAGGGGAGGTTGCTGTACAGTTGTAAAAAGGATAATAAGGGAGGACCTCACAAAAAAAATGAGCCAAACCTGAAGATGGTAAGGGATAAGCTATATAGGGGAAGAGTATTCCAGGCAGAGGGAGTCTCAAGTGAAAAGACCCTGAGGCAGGAACATGCTCAGTGTGTACAAGAAACAGCAAGGGCCCAGTGGTGCTGGATCAAGGTGAGCAACTGGGAGAATAGGAGGGGAGCACAAAAAGATGACAGGTGGACAGATCACATAGGGCCTTGTAGACCATTGTACAGAGTTTGGCTAGCGATTGGAGGAACTTTGAGCCAAAGAGTGATAGGCTCTACTTCTATTTCATTAAAATCTCTGGTTACTCTTTGGGAGAAGACTTGGTGGAGGTATGGGGAGCAGGATAGTCAGGAGACTGCTAATCCAATTAACAGATACTGGTGACTTCAACCTGGGTTATGGTAGTGGAGGTAGTAAGATACCACATTCTGGAGATAAATATATATATATTTATTCTCTCCCCTTGCCGCTTGTACTCTGTTTCTTTTCTGTGTCCATTCTCTGCGTGTTTTCCTCTGTGTCTGCTTGTCTCCCTTTGTTGCATCATCTTGTTGGGCCAGCTGTCCACGGGCACGGGCCAGCTTTTGCCCTCACCAGGAGGCCCCGGGAACTGAATCCAGGGACTCCCATATGGTAGACCGCAGCCCAACCTCTTGAGCCACATCCACTTCCCTAGATTCTGGATGTATTTTAAAGGTAGAGCTAATAGGATTTGCTAATAGATTGAATATGTGGTGTGAAAAAGGCATTAAAGTTTGGGGCCAGAGCAAACTAGGAGGGTGGAGTTGCCATTAACCAAAATGAATGCAGAGATGGAACAGGATTGGGAGAAAGATTGCATTTAATTTTCAACATACTAAGTTTGAAATGCCTATAAAACATCTAAATGGAGGAGGTGTCAGGGCAGTGGATGTACAAATCTGGAATTTAGTAGTAAGTTCTGGGCCAGGAATGTACATTTGGGACTCATCACTGTATAAATGATGTTTATATGAGATTGTATGATAGCATCAAGGGAGTAAGTGCTTCCAGAGAACAAAGAAGTCTGGAGTACTCCAACGTTAAGTTGAGGAGATGAAGGATCAGCAGAGGAACCCAGGAAGAAGTAGTCAGAGAAAAGAAGTAAGAGGAAAACCAGGAGAGTGTGTTAACCTGGAAAGGAAATGAGTTTCAAGGAGGAGAGAATGATTTATTTACATCAGGTGCTGCTAATAAGTCAAATAAGATGAAGCCTGAGAAATGGAGTATTGGGTGGGGGGAATTGCTAACTTTTACAAGCACAGTTTGGGTAGAGTGGTGAGATCAAAAGCTCATTTAGGAAGCAGGTGTAGCTCAGTGGTTGAGCTCCTGCTTTGCACGTATGAGAGCCTAAATTCAATCCCTAGTAACTCCTTAAAAAAAAAAAAAGTCCAATTAGAGGAGAGAAATTGAAGACTCCTGACAATTTTGCAGTAAAGTAGAGAAATAGGGAGTAGTTGGAGTTTGTTTTGTTTTGTTTGTTTGTTTTTAAAGATGAGAGAAGTTACAACATGTTTATATGTTGACTGGAAAGATGAGAGGGGGGAAATGGATGATACAGGGGAGGGAGGCACTGTCCTTGAGGAAGTCACCTACACCATCTACTGAGATGGTCCCAAAGTTCTTGGCACTTACCTTGAACATCTGTCTCTTCCTATCTAGACCTGGATAGCATAAATATCTTTTTTATTCAGCACTTAAAACAATAAAGGCATTCACCAAATTCTTGAATTCCCTTAGGTAGGCAGGAGGGAATTGGATCAAGCATACATTAGAAATGGTTGGCCTTTGCTGGGATCTTGGACATTCATCGGTAGTTAACAGGAGAACAGACAGAAGAAAAGGGGATAGGTTCAGATTGGAGGGTAGATGCAAGCTCTCTGGTTGCTTCTACTCTGAAATAGAAAAGTATTGGCTGGAAGTGAGGGTGGGGAGACCAGAGCTCATATATCTTTGTGACCCCTCAGTGCCCAGCATAGTGATTAGTCATTTTTTTATTGAATAAATGATTACTTATCTGTCTGGATTTGACTTAAATTTCACAGTTACATGTTAAGAATGAGCAAGTAATTTCTTTTTTGTCAAGTATGGTTAGTAATTGTTACTTGGTTTTGAACCAGAAACCGTCAATCTCTTTCCTTCAAATTACTTTCCATAAGTCATTGAAGAATCTACCTTGACAGCAAATTCAACTAGGGGAATTTAAGTATTTGCTGAATGCTAATACTACTTTAAATTCTGGAAGCAAGATATTTATGATTGATGTTCCCAAGAGCTTATAGTCTAGTCAGGAAGTGGCACAGATATCAAAGGTAAGTGCAGAGAACCAGGGAAATGGCTCAGTAGATGGTACAGCAGACGACTTCTGAGTTGGGTAGAAGAATTTGGGCATAGGAAATTGGCCTATCAAAAATCCTTTCTTGCTCATTCAGATGATTCTAGAAAATTGAGCAGTCTGTTAACCCACGCCTGCTTATGAATGTGGTCAGAGAAGGCATAGTGGACACCAACCTCCTGTTACCCTGACTTCCAATGCTGGTCCCATGGTAAAACATTCCCAGTTCCAGGACTTTTCTTCGAGGCTCAGGAAGTGAGAATTTGAAGAACAGGCTTCACTCTGGGAATTCCATGGGATAGTCAGTTTATGAACAGAGCTTATACCTTTTACTATGCTAACCTTTCCCTGCTATTGCCCTGACTTCTTGCTTTCCAGCATTGCTGCATAAGAAATGGGGCATATCTTCTTGGCTTATTTCCTCTGAAAACCTAGTCAGAGACAGAGACCCTAATTATCATTGGCTTAACTACTTAATTTTGCTTACACAGTCAAGAATTAACAAATACTTAGGAGTTAAAACTTTTTTTTTCCTGACTGGTCTTTGCTGAACGGCATCTTTGCTATGATTATCACACTTAAGCCCAACTGTACTTATTATATGAACTTATAGAATTAGAATATGACTCTTTTTTCTTAAATTAATCATCACAATATTCTTTAGAATATTTCACATAAACACAGGCTGATAGCTCTTTCTTTTTTCCTTATTTCTGGAGGGTATCATGTCTTAATTCTGTTCCCTCCTTTCCAGTTTTACTGTCTATTCAGGTCATTGGTTATCCTTTATCTCCAGGAGTCTTTTAAAAGTTTTCCTTTTGTCCATACAAAAGACTCCAATCCATTTTTCACACCACTATCACAATAATCTTCCCAGAGTAAGCTCTTTATCAGAGGCATTCCTTGCTCAAAAGACTTCACCAATTGCCCATTGTTTACAGAATCAAGTCCAATCTAGAGGCCTCCCTTTCTGCCTTTTACACAAGTGTGCTCCCATGAAGCAGCATCTAATTCAGTAGCAGCTTCAGACACACTTGTTTTGTAGTGAAATACCAGAATCACTTGCCAATGGCAGCAGTTCCATCTATCATTTAAAAATATGTCCTCAGAAAAATAAGAATAGTGATTCATTGAGAGCACTACCTTAATCCACTGAGTCTTCTTCAAGGCTTTCTGCTAATACAACTACAACTTTGATACTCTGACATTTTTATAATTAATTTTACTACTAGCAGTTCAGAGTTGTGGCCATGCTAAGTTTCAAGCATCAGAAAATGGATTACTTAAGATATTTTGCTAGGCACACCAGTATTTTAAATGTGAATTGATGTACTTGATGCTTCAAGACAGATGGTGCATTGCTTCTGTGCCTAAGATCATTTGGCAGTGCTGAAAGTGAGCCTTCTGTTCAGACCAAAATAATTCAGTGATGAGTGGGCAATTTGTTCTGACTCTTTATTTTTATTTTATTTTTGTGCTGGATTTGAGTATTGAGAAGTGTTTTAGCTTTCATATTAACTATATGTAGGCACCTTCATAAAATGACACTACAGGCATAGGCAAGTATATAATTAGTGAAGCACTGAATATCAGTTTGGCATATGGCACCACTTATTTGTATTTTTGTTATAGTGATATGTTTTAGCAAAATTAGCAACTGTTTGGTCAAATTTAAATATGGGCACAAAACTTTCCAGATTTAAAGTTAACTGTTAGCTAGGCTAATGTTTAAATGTTCAAACATTCAATGCTTTTCAAATGGAATTAAAGTAGGTTTAAAAAGAGGATTTTAAACCTCAGGTTTGGTCATCCTTCCTTAGTTTCATTTTATTCCCCTCTTCTCAGGCACCTTGCTCAGATGGCATTTCTTTATTTAAGGTTTTGTTGAAAGATTGCAATGAATAGCACCTCCAAAGTCCTGTATTTTGTTACCTAAATTTAGAAATCATTTTGTATTCCCTTTGACTTGCAGCTTGTTAGAGGCTTTTTTAGTATTTAGCTAGAAATGTATTTATTTCTTCATGTATTTTCAAAGTAGGATTTATGTAACTTTGGGGTTATGATTTGGGGAACAATGAGTGTTGAAGGATGCCAAAAGTCCACAAGAAGATAAGGACACCCCTGTGGGGACCTTTGAAGAGAGACAGCAAAAACACCCCTACTCTACACTATAGGTTGGGCGATCATGATGATGGTTGATTTGGAAGAGGGTATTCCTGTGTGGGAAAAACATCTTGCCTATTTAAGCTTTGGAAAAAGGTTTACTGCATTGAAATTGGGTTAAACATATTACCTGCTCTCATAATGCTGGAAGGATAAAGAGATCAATAAAATTTCCTTAGATTCTGTAAGTCAGTCTTGTTTCCTATTTTCTTTACATCTCCAAGGAAGCCAGCATCACAAAGGATCATGAGTTTTGGTAGTTGGAATATTAACTGAAACTACTGGTTCTATAATGTTCCTGTAAATTATTTTTCTGAGATTGAATATATTGTATACAGGTACTCTGACCACATCTCTAGATTCATTTCATGTAGCATATCCAGGGACTGATTTTTAATAGTTGTATCTTCTTTAGGCTCAACAATCTTAAGTATGTCTGGAAGACTCAGTTCCTGTCTACTACATAGTACCATACCCTGGGAGGATGGAAGTAGAAGGATGATTTGGGAGGAGACACACACATCCCAAAATGACTGCTAATGTCTCAAATCTGCTTGTTTTGCGCAGTAGGGAGAGTAGCCTGAGCGCTAAAGTCAAAGTCCTGCCCAGGAATCTTTAAAACACCATCTCCAAAATAGAATGTATCATCTAATATATATTACACAGATATGCAAACTACCTACAAGTGTTGGAGCCTTGCATATTTTGACACTTTCTTTTGAAAGATTAATATTGAGTGCACAACTTTAATTTCAGTTGTATAAATAATTAGAGGTCATCAATTTATCGCAATAGTTTTTTTGTGGGTAAGCACTGTGCTAATAATTGATATTTCAGTTCTGACTTCCGAGGCTTTAGGATACTGAACTCTAAGTCAAAATAGTTTAATTTAACCACCAGCCTTTACTTTAGTAGAATAACCAAGCTTTCAAATCTTTTATTTACGATCTTTTTCTGTAACCAGGAATATTTGTTTGACTTCTAAAACTTGAATTTCCTCAATTTTATAATTGAACTAAAAACAACTCTGCAGAAATGTAATGAAGAAAAAATATATATTTAATGGTAAAATAATGGGCAGTGTAAAGTATCTGAAAGAACTTTTTAAGCAGTAAAATATGCAATATGCAATATTATATGCTTGAGTGCAGCATGAAGCTTCACTATTAGAACATTGTTTTTGCTTGTGCTAATAGGTTGTGTCGCATCTTTTTTTGTTGTTTTTTTGTTTGTTTGTTTTTGTCTCTGGGCTCTGAAGATTGAAGTTTACTGTTATTGCAGAGAAAGATATAAGTGAGTATATTTCTTCTTTTAAATTTACCACCACCAGCAACAATGGAAATACATGTATACATATGCAATTGGTTATAATTAGGCAGTGTGGCTGCCTTAAGAGTCTTCTAGGGATTTTACACTTGAGGATTCTTCTGGTTCCTAGACATATATAAAAAAGTGAAGGAGTTTAAGAAATAAGCATTCTGGGTATGGCAGGAGCAACCTCTTGCATATTCTTCTCAAGAGAGAATCACACATTTCCTAATTTTGAGGGTTGCTTTTAGTTCCATGTTTCCTTCAGATCAATAGTTAGATGTTTTTACTATTCTTTTTTTTTTTTCCTCAGAAAAGATGTGGTGGAAGGGTCTGCCAGAAGCAGAGGCTAAGCATATGACAGTATTTATATATATATATAAAGAAATTTCTTTATTCCAGTTTCCAGAATTCTTCCTCTTCAACCTTTTCTGTTCATTAGAATAATGAAGCTATTAAACAATGGTGTAAAGAAGTTCCATCCAGTGGTTGAAGCTAAGTAGAGAACAAGGAAGTAGGCTGGTGTAGATCAAGTAGCTTACCTGCACTCTGGGTCCTTAGAAATTTCACTACATGGGGAGGAGGGAACACAATTTTAAAGTTAAATTGTACTGTAGCAGATTAAATGCGATTGTAACAATCTTTCAATGAATATCGTTAATCCTACCTAATTTAAATAATTGAGTGTTAACTAAAACATATAGGAGTTAAATTGACTATAGGGTCCCCTGTAGTCCTTGTAGCCTTTGGAAGGGAGCAACAAGAGGAAACAGAGAAGCCACACTTTTACTGATGGTGCTAGGCATTTGGGAAGTTTCAGGGTAATAGGAACATTTATTTTATAGTTTTATTCTAAAGTGAAGATAGTGTATTAAATGAGCCAGTTTAGATAAATGCTTAGTGACATGCCAAAATTTACACATGTGTTTGCTTACAGGCTTATTCCCTCTGGAATTAATAAATTCTAACCACAGAGGTCCAGAAATTAATTCAAGGGATGTATTGGAAAACCCAGATGACTTATTGCCCTACTTTCTTCTCCCCTTCTCCTTTTCTTCTTTCTTTCCCCCTTTCCTCTCCCTTCCTACCCCCACTGACTGTATTAGGAAAAGAGCAGGTGAAAGCGTAGTTACATACTTACACCTTTAAATTCTGAATTTGAGGGAAGTTTTTTGGGATCGCATACAATTATACCACCAAACAGGTTTTCAGTAACCCCCTCCTGCCTCCACCAACCCATAACTTTTTTTTTATCTTCATCCCGTAACTTTTGATTATATGTTTTAGTCTACTGAATTGGCCAGTGTTTCTGATTAAACAAGCGAAACTTAAATACATAAAAAATGTATCTTTCGGTTTTCAGCCTGTTTATATGTTTTCTTGGTGCTTTGCATAAAGACCAAAAGGTGCTTTGGCTTCTGTCTGCCCCCATCAGAACTGGGGAGTTATTTTGGAGTATATGGTATCCCATAGCACACCATAAATCTCCACTAGATGTCAGTGTGTCACTAAATGAAACCGTTCAGCATGCTCTCCAGACCTGTTCTTGAAACAGATCTGAAACAGATCTTGGGAAGGCGAATTCATTTTAGAATTTTAACCAGAATGATAAAGAGAAATATTAAGTAATAAAGGCTAGTAACAAGTGAAATTTTTCCTAATGAGTATTAATAACAAATGAAATCTTTCATTTAAAAAATTCAGTACCTTTCCTCTGAGGATTTCAAAATGCTTTACATTTATTCTCAGTTTTTGCCATATCTCCAAAGAGATAAAATGCAAATATGGCGTTCATTTTACAGTTGAGTAACCCGAAGTGCAAGGGGTAAAATGACTGACCCAAGATCACACAGCTGATGAATGATGGAACCAGACTGGTACTTCTGTAATCTCAGAACCTACTCTACTTAAACTGCTGCTTCTCCTTTGATGTCTGTTGTATTTAGGTGTAGATTCCCTTATCGGCAGTCTGTCCTGTATATTAACTATGTTTCATTTAAAACAAGCTCAAGAAGAGTAGAATAAAAATTTAGTAACAATTGAGATATTTGGGTAAATGAGTTTTGGGATGTTTATACCAGAAAACTTAAACAAAAAAAAAAAAGTATGGGAAAAAGTAATAAAATAATTTATAGAAAGCATATTTAGTAATAATTTAAAACTATTTTGTATAAATTTTAGAAACTACATCAATTCATAATTTTAAAATTTTCTAAAGATTGCACACAAGAAAATATGCTAAAAAAACAGAGAGGTGAAAACAATATTTTACATACATTATTTTAGAGATGGTGAACTCAGCCTAAAGTATACTTCATCTTTAGTGGAGAAGGATAGAAAGCCAATTGTGCTTTGGTCTGGAAATTTAAACCTTAGGTATTTGGGGAGTATGGAAATTATTACATATTGTAGATTTTACACCGTATAATTTCTTTAAAGAGGAGTTTACATATAATCCTGTATAATAGGCTTTAAATAGTGGTTTGCTCTAATTGTATGAGTTATACAGGTTATAACCATATAAAATTATATTTGTGAATAAAGATTAAAATAGTCCACAGAAAAGGTGTTAGGGTGGTGGGATGGGTAAGTTTAATAGTTCCCCTTTATGTGGTAATACTGTTTATAATAAATCAAAAGAGAAAAAAATGGTTTCTCTTTTATTGCCCATGTTGTAAAAATTTACCACAATCTCAACTTTAGAAGGACTTATTAAACAATTGTAATTCAAGAAGATGGGATTAGAGCTTGGTTTGATTACTTCAAGTGTCTCAGATCCTAGAAATCAAGGTTAAACTGGCAGAATCAGATTTTCAAGGTTTAATGTGAATTAAATAACCAAGTTGCAGCAGCATTTTATGTAAGGTTGGACACAGTCTGTTTGCTGTAGTATTTAGTCAATTGCTGGTGTTAAGTAAATATTGATGAGCAAGTCCTTAATAAATGTAGCACTTTTCAATTTAGGTTTTCAATTTAAATGATGCAAGGTTGAAAGAGTTACTAGCAAAGGTCAAGTGATTTTTTAAATTAAAATAGCTATTGATTTGATTGCTTGGATCTATGTTTTGATTAAGAACTGGTAGATAGTACATCATGCATGGATCAAATTGAACTGTGCAATGATATTTCACACATAATATCATTCTTTTACTTTCACACAGTAAAAGAAAACTTGTACTTTGATGATATATCTCATTACAAGTAGTAACCGTGTAGCCATCATTGATATATGTATGAAAATTTCATGGCCAATAATAAAACTTATACAATCTATCAGTGATTATCAGCTGGGGGAGTTGAGCATGGGTATCAGAATTGCCTAGAAAGCTTTTCCTAATACCACATATGTCCTCTTCCTACCATCCCCATCCTATAATTATGATACTCGGAAACCTGGATTTCCACATTTGGCAGTGGGGTGGGTGGCTGGAAGAGGTACGGGTGTGCAATTCCAAAAAATTTCAGAGTGGTGCATATGGAACCTTCAAAATCACCTCCACCCCCAGTGGTTTATAGTCAAGTTCATTCTTGGACACTTGAAGCTGTTGAAATGTTACTAGCCTAGAACACTGGATTCATATCTGTCTGGAGATAACAGATAGTGGAATCAAATATAGGTGACAGGTCAGTTGAGGTGATTAGACTCCCATTTGGAAGGTGAGTTCTTTGTTCAATCCATTCTTATTAAATATAAAGGAAAGGAATCCAGGTGGAAGACCAGGACCAACACAGTCAACCTCCAGCCCCCACAAAACCTTTATTTACTCCACCAGTTGCTAACTATGCCTGGAATCCCACCAGTAGAGTTCAATCTTTGGCTTAAAATACAGTAATCTCCAGAAATCTTTTCTTTTTAATGCTGTTACCACAGGGATCAGTAACACATTGAACTCATTAGCACATTAAAATCACTTTTCACCTCTGACACCCAGCTGAAGCAAATTGGGTAAACAGGGATTTTGATAGAGGAGAGTGTGAAGACGACCCGAGCAGTCTAGCTACTGTTGGAGGGGAAAGGCCCGGGTAGGGCTCTGTCTTTGGGAACAGCCCTCGGGAGAACAGAGGAGAGCAATGTGTTTTGAACTTTAACGTGCCAAGGAATCCCCTGGGGATCTTCCTAAAATGTAGATTCTGGTTGAGTCAGTCTGGGCTGGGCTCTGAGATTCTGCAGTTCTAACAAGCCATCAGGTGATATCCCTGCTGCTGGTACAGAGAAACAAACTTAAATCTCCTTCACCTGCTTGCCTAAAGCAAGTCCTCTAACCCAGCACTCAGAGGTCTTTGCACTTGAGTGAAACTAAGAATCACCTGGAGAGCTTGTTAAACCATAGATTCCTGGGCCCCACTTCAGATATTGATTCAGTAGATGAGGCCCACAAATTTGCTCTTCTAACTGCTGACGCTAGGGCCACACTTGGAATATCACTGCTTTAGACAATTAACATATCCCCCAAACCATATCTACAGCCCTTGGCAGAACACCTGCTTTAGCTCTAACTTGTGGATGCTTCCTGATATGTTGCCAAGATTAGACCAGCATCCTCCCCAGCTTTTACCTTGCTCTTTTTTTTTTTTTTTTTTGCCAAAAAATATCAGCCTGGAGATCTCCTCTATCAAATTCTTGAGTTGTCATTCTTCACTTTTTCAGCTTAACCACATGCAGGAAGATGAAGATTTTGTATTGGTGGATAAAGAAAGGTAATTTCAGTAGGCACTGGGCCTCTAAATCATTCACATCATGGTTTTCTGATTAGTGGGTTGAATTGTTTGGAATCCATAACTTGCTTGAGGACATTCAACATGTACTGTTTTAAAAGTTTCAGGCTTTTATTGGCAAAATCTTTTCAAAAATTTCATAGAGGTATTTTAAGTACTTGGAAAAGTATTGAAAAACAGCCATATGAAACTGGGAGAAATATCTTCCTTTCTTTTTAGAGCACTGTTTATTCTATTCTTGTAAAGTTAAAGATAAAGATGAGGCTAAATATAAAGGTATTTTAACTTAAAATAAGCTAGTATCAAAGAAATTTTCAGTCTCAATTATTATTGCAACAGCTTTAAATAAAAGTTACTTGATTTTTGTTCCACCTAGCAGTTCCTTATTTTTATTTTTAACCAGAAGTTCTTTTCTGCAATGTCTTTGAATATATTATTATTAATATTATGAGAAAATATAGTTTCTTGCCTTCTTATAACAGTATATATAATAATCACTTCAGTTTAAGTTACCAAAATTTATCTCAAAGATTAAATATGTTAAATATGTTTAAAATATTTTTTAAAATATGTTAAATATGGAAATTATGCATTTTTTTTCTTTTTTGAATCAGTTTTGCTCCTTTCATTAATATATAGCCATCCTGTTTGAGCACTAATATTCTGTGATTTGTAAGATTTTTCTCTGTGGGCAAACATTTTTTTTTTAATTAAAGAATTTTTAGATTATATAAATGTTACATTGCAGATATGGGGAGTCCCATATACCCTACCCCCTCCTCTCCCACACTTTTCCCCATTAACAATATCTTTCATTAGTGTGGTACACTTGTTAAGTTTGAGCACATATTGAAGCATTGCTACTAACCAAGGTCTATAGTTTACATTATGATTTACCCTTTGCACTGCACAATTTTACAGGTTTTGGCAAAATGTGTAATGGCCTGTATCATTGCAATGTCATACAGAACAAGTCCAATGTCCAAAAATTACCCGATGTTACACCTATTCTTCCCTCTTCCTCCCCTCAGAACCTCTGGTGACTACTGCCTTTATATCAATGTTACAGGTTCTTCCATTGCTACAATAATAGTAATTGCATTCCCCTCTTATGTGTGTTCATTCCTCAATCTTGAGGATTTTGCGATGGTGATGTTTCTGATCGAGAGGGGGCTTAGATTCCATGAGGCAGATGGGTGGAACTGTCTTGCTTGCAGTTGTAGATACTCTCTGTTTTTTGGGATGGGCATTGTCCATCATCATCCTTTCGTTAGTTGTCTCCAATGAGTCCAATGAATTGGAGGGTAGGTGTTGGCTGCAACTCTGCTGAGATTCAGGACTCAACTGATATAAGAACAGCCAGAAGATTTAAGTCTCTGGGACACATATTTAATGGATATAGTGCTAATTATAGGTTCAGATAAAATGGACATAAGAGGCATGTAGGAAAATTATAAATGAGTCTAACTCTAATATATTGGGGCATTAGGTTATATATTCCAAGGAAAGGCCCACTGAAAAGGTGCCGAATTCCTGGGATTGTCTGCCCTGCCCTGTAGCATCTAGATGTCTCTAGAGCCCTCAGGATGTGGGCAAGCGTTTAAGAACAGCAGGTTCCCTCCTTGGGGAAAGTACCCCATGCCACAACTGTGTATAACACTTGGCAATAGCCAAGCAGCCTTGGTTTCATAACATCATGTACTGTATGCAAACTGTGATAAAACTCATCAAATATTGCTTGTTAGAGGCTGGCCTTCTTAGCAGTGCTGTTCTGAACACATCTATCTAACACACATTTTTTTTATTCCTTTTATACTTATAGAAACCTCTAGGTTATCCACCAGAGTAGCTGGATTTCTTAGATAACTTTTCAATGCTTAAAGTTCAGTTGCCATTACATACTGTTCTATCACTATAAAAGATTTTTAAATGGGACACCTCCATCCCACCAACTCACCGTAGATCAATTTCCTTTGTTTCATATGCTCTCATGTAACCAAGCTCCTTTCCTTAATGGAAATCATTTCAGTCTGTAATTTCCTTGTTTGCATGTTGATTTGATCACTTATTTTCCCTGCCTGGACTTCTGAAGCACGTGAGCACAAGGACAATGTTCTTTTACTCTTCGTTGCATCCCCAAGCTCCAGCATAATGTCTGACTTGGCAGTAGCTCAATAAATACTTATTATTGTTATTATTATTATTATTATTTATTTGCTATTGGAGATTTCTCTATGCTTATATGTAACATATTATTTCCCTATGCCATCAGCCTTAGGGGCCAGTCAGGGTGTGTATTAATAGTTATTTGTGCCTTGGCCCCTCAAATTTCTCCCTCTAGGTCAAACAACCGCTTGAAAATTTGTCACCTGCCATTTTCCTTCCATTTAAATGCGGCGGTTTTGACTTTCTCTGACTGACTGCTCAGCATAGCTCTTACTGACTTTCAGCTTCCACCCCTGTACCTGGGGATCTATCACTTCACACAAAGGCTATCTCCTCTTCCACGGAGGTGGAGCTGGCAAAGGCTTGTGGAGTCAACTTTCTCCTCCCTGTGATGAAAACACACTTTTCTGCTTGTATTCCCTGCAAACCCAGCAGCTCCTCTACAACTGGGAACTGTTGAAAATCTAATTTTTGTCTCATATTAGACCACAAGTAGGATCCTTGGAAACAAGATTGTCAATACTTTTCTACATTCAGTTTCTACAGTGTCTAACCTGACACCTGGCACTTTTCTTTTTACCCTTAATAATACCCTTTTTACCATTGATGGAAACATACTTGAAGGGTATTTGTTCTGCTTCTGTGCCAGGAAGTTGAGGCTTTCAGTTTTGCTCCTCCTGCCTGTAAACTTGAACTCCCCACAGCCCATCACTGACCCTTACCACCAGATGGTAACTAGGCAGCTTGTACCTCCTGCTTCTGAAGGTGGGCGTGGGCCTCTTGTTTTATAAGTCCTTTTCTTAGTGTTCTCAACCCAACCATGGCCTAAAAATTCTTTCTCCCTCTCCCAGGGAGGCCTCTGCTCATCAACCATGCTATGTTGTCCTACCTGTAGTCCGGATTCTCTTTGCTCAGTCGGCCATTACTCTGCTGGCATAATTTCCTGTGGGAGAGGGGAATTGTGGTATTTCACTACAAAAGTGTTAATTCATATTACTATTTCTTTGGGGTTGTGGATATAATATATATTAAGACCTTTATGAGTTTAAAATAAAATGTTATTCATACTTGTTCCATGGGCCATCGGTAGTCTTTCAATTTCTTTTTGTTTTTAATAAGATAACTTTGTGTTAGGCCTTAGGGACATTGTTGGCTTTTTTTCCATGCTAGGTTACATCAGATGACACCTCTCCTTACTCTAATTGCTTTATTCTTATGGTATACTTTTTACAATGTAATCCACTTAGCTGGATTAATTAAAAATTTAGTTTTATGCTCAGTAGAAATTATGATTTGATGGTTACTTTACAGATTTTAACAAGGATTTGTTTTGTTTTATTTTTCTAGTTTATGAGAAGCAGACAAAATTTGATGAGGTGAAACTATCAGGATCACATAGTAAGACTGGGCATATAGTGTGGAGGTTAACAGCAGGCTCTCCACCCCGTGCTGGTGTTCAACCTTGGAGAAATTACTTAACTTCTCTGTAGTTTAAATGGCTCATCTTCAAAACAGCGATGGTACTCATCTCATAGGGTCGCCGCAAGGAACGCTTGAGATAATCGCTGTAAAGACCACAGCATAGTGTATGGCACATCTACGTGCTCCATCAGTGTCAGCTATTATGTTTTCTTGACTCACACAAGATCAAACGGCTACTTAAAAGTCTTTATTTTTAGAAAAGAAACCCTGTTTCCCAATCTGACTAGCCTAGTTCTTTTTCTTGCTCTAATTACATGATTAACCTAACATATTCCACTCTCTCACAGCTGGCTTATTTCTTTATTTGGCATAAACATCAACTTAAAAAAAAAACGTACTGCAGAAGATAGAAGATTCTAAAGCATACAGGTAACTTGTGTCAAGAAAAAGCCTTTTTGTCATGCTGTTTCAGAAGGATCATGCCTCTGGCTAAATCCCAGAGCACATTCTTGTAATAACCTCATGAAAATGTTTTATATTCTGTAAATGTTTGACTACATCTTTTAATCACTGTTAAGTCCTACAAGTGTTTAACCTGCTGACATATTCCCCGGATCACATGCTCTGGGCCTGTCTCTGGGTCTCAAAAATGGTGCTTTTAATTTACTACCAGTTCTAAGTTTGCCACTGCTGGTTTTATAATTGTGCTCTCAAAATGGACATTTAAGGCTTCAAAACTTGGTTCCAGGAATTGGCAGCAGCAAAAATTCTTTTTGTTTTTTTAATCATCACTTATATTTTGAATAATTGTACTCTTATAAGTACTGCACTCTAACCAATTGTTCGACTGGAGCTTCAGAATAATTGTGCTTTTTAATATTCACATCCATTATTTACAATAGATATATTGATTCCTGAAATTCATTTTATTTCATAAGTGTTTATTGGTTTCCACATATGTATCATGTGTTATTTCGCTTTCAGAAATGATTTGGATGAAACTAAGTTATGAAGGTAATGTAGCTATACTTTAAGATAAATAATTTGAAATATTATTCATTCTTAAAAGCTTAATATTTTCTTTCAGAGAAAGTTTTTTCTCTGAAAATGTCTCTTGATTTGTGTGTGTGTGTGTGTGTGTGTGTGTGTGTGTGTGTGTAGGCGTTCACATTTCCAACATAGATACTCTCATCTTGATTCTCTTAGTTAGAACACTCATACAAAACTCCTTTTAGTCAAATTGAAATAATGACTTCACTTTATGGCCTATAATATCTGTGAGAGGGGTGATTCATTTATCTTTCCTGAGGGGAAAGTCCATGAGGATGAAGCTAACGAAGGGCATTTATTTTGCATAAGTGGCCTTAGGAGTCTCATGGGGGTGTGGGGCAGGTTGTGATTAGATACACTGAGGATGGCAGCCATCTTCAGGACGCAACCCTCAGCTGCTGTTAAAAGGTCACTCTTTAACTCCTGTAGCAGTGATCCAGATGGGGAGGAAATTCAACCATGGGGAGTAATCAAGATGGACAGGGCATATATTTGGGGTGGGGTTGGGACCCCAGTTTTCACTGTGTGTGTCTCTTAGCTGCTAAGAAGCCTGTGCTGCATTGAATAATTGAAGGCTTGGTGTCATTCTGAGAGCATGAGATACAGAGAATGACTCAGGAACAATAGGGGGTTTTCTTCTCCTTCACTATGGGGGCCACCTAGCACCCAGCCTAGCATGAAGTAGGTTCTCAATTCTTATTGAATAAGTGGACAAAAGGAGAAAAGCAGCTACAACCAAGCCAACATTTTGAGCAGCAAAAGATGCTTGTGCAGTGATCAGTGAGTCACACAGATACCTTTGGGAACATAAGACGGCATTGGCCTGAAACCTGGGGTCGATCTGGGAATTAGGAGCACCAGAGGAAGCCCATGCCAAGAGATCAACCATGTGCATTACCCCAGGAACCTCCTTGAACCTGGAGGGAGGAAGTTTTGTAAAAGGATTTTGTGCAAAGATTCCAAAAATCTGGTGAGGGTTGGGTCAGGAATTTATTGCTTGATTATTGCCATTCCCAAGCTGGGAAAATGTAAGTTAGGTGTATATATATTTAACTGCTCAGGTGGGAAATGTTGATTATTTTAGTGCCTATAAATGGGAGTGAAAAAGAAAGAAATAAGAACTAATCTTATACACATTCATTTGTCATTATCAGGAATAGAAAGGGAAGAACATTTTAGTTAAAGGGAATGACAGGTAAAAGGGCTGGATGGAGCAGGTAGCATTCAATGAGGTTTTTAGGAGTGGAGTTTTTAGACTTGGTGACTAACTGGATGAGAAACATGAAGGGAGTAGTTTGGGGTTTTTTTGTTTTTAAATGACTCTGAACTTTCCCATATGGGTGACTTGATATATATATATACCAAGTAGTATAGAATACTACTGTCAATCAAGAAAGGAAATGCTAAGGAAGGGAGCAAGAGAGGGTCTAGAGAACTCACTACTGCTGTGCCTGCTTACCTCCTTATGAGAGATCTTTGATTCCTCTGAAAACCCCAGCAGAAGAGATCTTATTGAGCCTATGCCCAAGGCCATAAAGGTAAAGTGACAGAATCAGGATTCAAACCCAGAACCCTCTAGCTGCAAAGCTAGTGGCCATTTATCTCAACATCATGATGAAAAGGAAAATAAACCACACTATCTTTGTGAAGATATTTCTTATACTGCTAATTCTGTGCCCCCAGTTATTTCTCAAAAACAATCTTATGTACTGAATATGAAAAAATAAAATTAATTATTGTAGGATTCAATGTTTGCAATAACCTGCTCAGTCATACTTTCTCAATTGGCATAAAATGCAGAATATTTAATTAAGGAGAAACTTATGCATGTAACTGCATCACCAAAAATACAGAACTGAAGTGTTTTGCTGCTTTGATTATTATAGATTTCACCACAGGCCTTGGAATTGAGTATCAAATGTTCATTTGCCAAACAAAATGCCAGTCATAAGCCCTTGTTATATCGAACCTTCCTTACTGGAAATTTTTGTATCATAAGTCCTTTCTAACCTAGTTCATCATGCTGCTTCAAACACAATTAACTGCCTCAAAGCCCAGATTGGCTCAGGTCCTGAACAATGTGTGTGTGTGAGGGGATTCATCAACATGATTTCCATTTCTCATAATAGAGAGCACAAGTCTATGTTGACCAAGATCCAAAGCAGTGTTACTTAAAATGTGGTCCAAAAACTTCATCATCTGGGTTGATAGCTAACATACAGGTGCATGGGCTCCACTCCAAATCTCTAATTATTGCAAAGTGACTAAGGAATCTGCATTTTAACAAACTTGCTATTTGATTTTTCATAATACTAGAGTTTGGAACAATTGGTCTAGATGTCACAGGTTACTATTACTATACAATATTATTGGACAGAAGAGGCATTCTTCCCAGGGTAACAGGGCAAGAACTGGGCCATCTATTGCTTATTTTTCTTCTATATATTTGGAGATGTATAAAGGTACAAAAGAAAGTCATTTTTATTTACTTATCACCACTGCAGTTAAGATATCTATGTTGTATCAGCAGCATTCTAAAAGGTTGCTTCATGCTGGGTAAAAGTTTGTGGTGAAAGATTGTTATTGAATATTGTACTAGAAGTTCTAGCTAGGGCAATTAGACAAGAAAAAAAA